>VZTR01002691.1:13682-32436 GCA_013400775.1 Chaetops frenatus
GAGGAGAGGAGAGGAGAGGAGAGGAGAGGAGAAGATGGTAGTAAATTAATATCCCCAAGACCACAACAGTCTAAGAGATCCTTGCATGTCACTGGGGGAACAAATGAATTCTAGTTAAATGCTGTATTGTAGATGTTGGATTGTTGTGACCCAAGTGTGGGACCTGACACTTTGTCTTGTTTCATACAATTCACCTCAGTTCATTGATCCAGCCTGTCCTGATCTCTCTGCAGAGCCTTCCTGCCCTCCAGCAGATCAACTCTCCTGCCCATCTTAGTGTCACCTGTGAACCAAGAGTGATTCTTAATCTGAATGTCATGAAGTTTGATATGCAATTAAATAAACATCGTAGGTAACTAGCAACTTGTTTTCAGGCATTCAAAGAGGTAAAGATTGACCATGAATACTGCTCACTGTACAAGTGTCAAACTTGGAGGAGCAGGAATAAACACGCATGCATATGCAGAGATTCACTTCTACTTTGGCTGACTTTATCAGCTTTGAGGTCTTCTACTATGGCCTTTTCTATCCTGTTTTGTTTTGGTTTCCTTGCTTTCTATGCTGCATTTCCTATAGATTATGAGTTAGTTTACTGTTTGAATAAAACTGAGTGTTATGGTAATAGGTGCTAATATGCACCTCCATATATCTGTAACAGTTGTTTCTGTGGCTGATGCTACACCAACTGGTGATATGTGAAAATGTTTCAGGATGAAATTAGTAAAATATCTGTACAACTCCCTAATGGTTACCTTATATAATTATATATGAGAAGACTGTTTATTTCCCTGTACCAAACTGCTTAAAATTCTAGATGCTGAAGTGTCTAAAGCAATTAGTACTTGATGCTATTTTTCACAGAGTATCTAGCATATATCATGTCTGAAAATTTATTTTGTTTCCTTAGTCCAAAATACAAAATACCAATACCAAAATATGAATAGTAAACCAAAATTTAACTCTGGTCAGGATTGGAGTGGCATAGTGACTTATTCCTTATTAATGACATTCTGTGTCCTTTATTAAATGGAGTATGCTTATAATTCTCTTCATCCTCGATGCAGTTTTTCTCACATATAACACCGTTGCTCTTTTCTTTCCTGTTATCTTATTTCTTTTGAAGCACAGGTAAAAAAATTCAACATTCTTAATGAAGAATTAGCAACACACAGTCTTACTAAGGAAAGCCAACAGTTTTAATTTATTTTTGTTATTGATAAGAATTTTCTTGCCCAGAACCTTGCCTTCTCTTTTACAATTCTTTTATCTGTAAATTAACTCATTTAAACACAGATGGTACAAAAGCCCATCATTTACATAACAAGGAAAAGCAGGTAAATTTCAGCAGTGCCCCACCTACTGTAAAGTATTAATAATATGCTCCAGCAGTCTTAATTACTTTGGTGACCTTCCTAATTTAACAGATTTGACTTTCCCCATTTGTAATTTTGCAGCAATAATTAGATAACTAGGCAATGCATGTACCTAAACAAATTAGGGCTTTTTAAATAAAACTTCATTATTCACAGTTCATTAGACAAAAAGCTGTATTTTAATATTAATTGCAATCACTCTTGTAGAATGACATTCAGAATTAAATATCATGCTCTGTTTTTATGCCCATAGAATCATAAAATGGTTTGGATTTGAAGGGACCTTAAAGATCATCTAGTTCCAGCCTCCTGCCATGGGCAGGGATTCCATCCAAAAGATTTCCAGGGATGGAGCAGCTTCAGAGATGAATCACAGCTTCTGTAGTCAACCTGTTGCAGTGCCTCTCCCCACTGATAGTGAAGAATATCTTCCTTATATCTACTATAAACCTATCATCCTTCAGCTTAAAGCCATTAACCCTTGTACCATCACTACATGTCCATTTGAAAAAGCACTCTTCACCTTTCTTGTAGACTTCCTTCAGGTTATGCAGAACAGTGAAAAGCTATATATAAATTAATGCATCTGAAATATATTAAAACTGTTAATATAAATGTATTTATATTTATGGTTTGACCTAAAATCTGTTTTTTTACCTCACTGAGAAAGACCAATTCATTTCAACATTATGGAATGATTCAGTTTAAGATCCATTTTGTTTTTAGTTATCTACATTTCTGCAATTGGAATTTTGTCACTGAAAATCAAAATATGAAAAAATATTATGTCCTTAGCTCTGGATATCAAGTTCCAAAATATTACGATTGATTGATTAACTTACCAAAGTTTCAATCATTTCTTATGAGGCTGGAATTATAAAACTTATTTCAAATTACATGGACCTATTCTCCCTGATATAAATGCAAAAAAAAATAAAAATACACATCACTTCAATGCTAGGAATGTGAAAATGCCTTTCCTTAGTACAGATTCTAAGAATTTCTTTTTCATCAGGTATTTTGTTCATTTACAGATATCTTACAGGAACAGTCTTAATGTTGATTTTAGGCTTGTTTCAAAGATTAAAACTTGAGTGAGATGATAAAAAAATGTCTGTTGTGTCAAAAACATTAGTGTTAAAATAAAAAGGAAAAATGTAGAGAAACACCTCTGACAGGAATACACTTTTTCACCACAAATCTCACAGTCTTCTCTTGTTCAATAGGTAGTTATTTTAAGAGTTTTGGTTATTTTCTGAGGACATTTTCATGTTGGAAATTATCTGCATTGTTTTATGAATATTTTTGAGAGTTTTTTATACACTTAAATATCTCGAAACTAAGTGTGAGTAACAGAAATCCCATGCATCCTAAAGCAGGCATTATGACTGGATAAGATATAAATAAATAAATGAGGGTAGCCTGCCAACTTATTCTTGAGAAATTACCACTGTATTTTTTCCCGGCTTAACGTTCCTGTGAACATTCATATGCATGAAGGCAAAGGGTCAGTTGCGTATATGACTTAACCACAGGACATTTTTCTCCTAGATACAGATCTAATTGAGGCAGCTGAAATGTGAGCATATTTTGCTTATCCCTGACCTACAATTTCTGTCTGTTCTAAAAGCGAGAATTAGTTTGGTCACCCTGCTGTCAGCCCAGGGCATCTTCTGACAAGAGATTTCTAATACACTGAACAGCACTTTACATTAAGTGATACTAATTACTGGGGCTGAGTAATCAATTTGACCAGAAGTTGGAAACATAATGGCAGACTATTTAAGAATTCCATCTGGAACTACTGACATAGTTATTACTTCTTATTTTCTTATTTATTAATTCTATAAGAATAGAAACTCTTAAAGCCCAAATATTCTACCATGTGTTTCTGTGTATTTACTTACAATAAAGAATGCATTTTAGTTTGTATTTGTTAAAAGAAACTCAGAATTTATAACTACTTAATAAATAAGGGCTGGAAATTTTTTTTGTAAAGAGGCCTCAAGGAAGTTTCTGCTTCCCAATACTCTGTCCTTCCTGAAACATTGCATCACTGTTTGGAGCAACAGATACCCTTGCAAGAGTGTCAGGGACAGGGACAAAAAATATAGGGAAGTTCCTATATTTTTTGAACCTCTATTTTAAACTACTGTTTGGCAGTTATGTATATCTATGTTGTGATTTCTTATCCATTGATATAATAGGGATGGTAGTAATTGACTTCACAGGATGGTATATCTATGTTAAATTTTAAAGCATCTTGACTCTGAGATTAAATACATTATTTTTTACTAATATTATTACTACTGGTACATTAATCTTGTTCTCCTTAAGGGCAGAAAAATAAAGTTGGAAAAAATCAAATGTTTATCTACTACATTTATTGGCCCCTAATCTTAGAGCAGCTTCTCCTAGAGTATTTTTCAGTTTTCTATTGCTTTTACCCCATTCACATTCTATGTTTAATTTCCAGGTACCAATGTGCAGCGAAGGAGGTTACTCAAGGGTTCCTCTGAAAGAAAAGAGACTATTGACCTTGGGAGGCCCTATAGAATATTGTTCTTTTAAAAATTTATTGATTTTAAGGCATGTAAGAGTATGTGTTATTATCTGTATAGATTCAAATTGTCCTGGGTACTTTTTTACAGAAGTTGTGAAAATAAAATCCAGTCTGTGAAAGCAAGTACCTTGGAGCTTTTTTAACATAAGTGTATATTTATTCAAAAGTACTTTTATGGTACTCTGGCTTTCTTAACACAGCTGGACACTATGCTGATAAGGGCCAGTCTGTATAATGTAACTTTTCCCCATTTTTAGGGGTATGTGCTTTCTGCATTTTGTTTGTCTACTTTCCTTTCTTCTGTCTTACTCCTAATTTTTCAGTGCTGATTTTAACCAATTTCTTTTATTTGGTTGGGGTTTTTTTGGTTTTTTGTTGTTGTTGTTTTCTTTTCTTTTTGGTTTTTTAGCTCTCTGCCAAGTTCTGCCATTGATTTCTCTTTAAGTAACCTATTACAATGGAATTTAGCAGCAGATTTGAATTCAGAAAGATATGTGATTCATCTGCTAAAAACAGATGACTCCAGTGTCTCCATCTGAGCTCCCCATGGGTGTCTTTATGGATAACAGACTGAAATAAGCACATCTATGTTGCAGTATATCTGTCAAAAACCTCTACCAATTAGATACACTATTAGATAGTCACTGGCCAAAGGAACTGCCCAGGCTATAACCCAAGCCAATCAGGAGGCAAGGCTGGAGCTTCAAAACCCCCCCTTTAAAAGGAAGCTCCCAACAGAATAAAGCTCTCTTTTCCCTTTGGATTTGCTACCATCAGAAGGTCTGTGTCACTTCTTTTTCCTCCTGGACCCCTTCACGTAACACATCTAAAGCATTGTTAATTTTATACATTTAAAGGAGGCAATTGTCCTGCTCTACTCTGCACTGGTATGGCCTCACCTCAAGTTCTGTGTGCAGTTTTATGTCCCACAATGTAAGAAAGACAGAAAGCTCTTAGGAAACATTTGAAGGAGGGCTGCTAAAACAGTGAAAGGTTTAGGAGGAAGCTGTGTGAGGGGCAGCTGAGGTTACTTGGTCTGTTCAGTCTGGACGAGACTGAGGGGAGATATCATTGCAATCTGTAACACCTTCACAAAGGGAGAGGAGCAGCAGTCTCTGATCTCTGCTCTGTGATGGGACCTGAGGAATGCCCTGAAGCTGTGTCAGGCGAGGTTTATGCTGGGTATTAGGAGAAGATTCTTCACCCAGAGCATGGCTGGGCGCTGGAACAGGCTCCCCAGGGAAGTGGTCACAGCATCAAGCTTGACACGGTTCAAGAAGCATTCAGGGATGATGCTCTCGGGCACAGGGTGTGATTTTTGGGGTGTTCTGTCCAGGGCTAGAAGTTGGACTTCAATGATCCTTGTGGGTCCCTTCCATTTAACATATTCTGTGATTCTATCCTGAGGAAACCATTTATAATGAATGAAGTGGCTTCCACCTTAAAAGAAAGAATTTCCAGCTTGGGAAAGAGGAAAAGTGAGGCCTTGATCATACAGCTGAGCTATGTTTATCCTGCAAAAGAGAAAAACAAAAGGTCTCTGCTGTGCAAATTAAGGATACATACCGCCTTTGACTTGTTAGTGCAACCATCTAGCATTTCTAATTTCCCAGCTATGTTGTAAATATGAATGTGAAATTTTGTTGAGTATTGGAACAGGAAGTGCTGGGGTTTTTTTTAAAAGAATGGCATATGAAGTCCTCTAAGTTCACTACCTCACTTCTAAAACAAATAACTTTGCTGTCCTATTTACTTTTATTTTCTTTTGTAAAGATTGCTCATTGTTCTATAACGTAAGTGAAGACTGTTCAGGTTTTTTACATATACACGGTTAGAGATATTTCAAGATCAATTCAGTTTCCAAAACATGAGACTTGGATATTATTTGAGGTGATCTGTCTCAGCTTTCACCTGTCTGGAAGTGTTGCTGTTTTTTAGAAACTCTCTCAACACAGAATTAGGTTTAGAAGGAAGACATTGTTTATTTTGTGCAGGGTGTAAGATGAAAGTTTTCCACAAATAAAGTATGCAAAAGAATAAAAAGTGAGAGTTTATACATGGCATTCTGCATAAACCCACCTATCCAAAACATTTTAACAACCCATCTAATGCATAATTATTTAGGTTGCACGGCCTTACATAACACTTTTCACTGTGCCTGTGTGGGCCTTTTTGGAGGTCTCTGGTGATCATCTGTGGAGGTGCGCCCCTCCTCAGTTTTGAACAAAGTTCAGTTCAGGGTGTCCAGAACCCAAGGTTGAGTGGGTAAACTTGTATCCATCCAGGTTCATAAAATATTATTTTTCTTAGGAATTTAGTACAGAAATTTTAAAAACATTCCTAAGATTTAAATAGTCCACAAAATACAGACACATGAAATTTGAATTTATTTTTTTAATAGTGCCATATTTGAAATTGTCCCCACTTCAGTTTTTAATGAAATTATTATAGAATTTGTCCATTTCCTCTTGCTTGTGGAAAGGAACAGTAACCTGATGGACATTAGGTTAAAAGCTAAAGAAGGGAGAGTGAGAGTCTGTATGGTTTATATGCACATAGACAGTCACACTTCTGTGAACAGATGGTATTCAGATACTACAGTAATGCAAGACATGAATAGACATGATCTTTTTAAATCCAATGCATACATACAATAGCAGAGGATGGTCTGTTAGAACTTGAAAACTAATCTATTCCACCTCCTTTTTCTCTGGTAAAATAAGTACTTCTAGACTTCTGTAGTTGGTTGATCCTGGCTGGATGCCAGACACCCATCAAAGCCTCTCTCTCACTCCCCTCCACAGCTGAATAGGGAAGAGAAAATATAGCAAAGGGAAATGAGTTGAGAAAAATTCTGGGAGAGGTCACTCATCAAATACATTCACAGGCAAAACAGACTTGAATTAAAGATATTATTTGAATTACTGTTAACAAAATCAGGGCAGGGTAATGAGATGTAAAAAAAGACCTTCATGGCCCCTTCTCCCTCCTCCTCAGCTCCACTGCCACCTCTCCAGTGGTGCAGGGAGAGAAGAATGGGGGTTAGAGTCAGTTCATCGTGGTTTCTCCTGTTGCTAAGGGAGACGAGTTCTTCCCTTCTTCAGCGTGGGGTCCCTCCCATGAGAGGTAGCTTTCCATGAACTGCTGCAACATGGGCCACTCTTCCACGGGGTGCAGTCCTTCAAGAACAGACTATTCCAGAGTAGAACACCCATAGGGGTGATAGGTCCTACCAGGAAACTTTCTCCAGCCTGGGTTCCTCTCCACACACTTGCAGGTCCCTACCAGGACCTGGTGCAGCACGGGGCTCCCACAAGGTCACAGCCTCCCCTCAGGCATCCACCTGCTCTGGTGCGGGTCTCCTCCATGGGCTGCCGGTGGATCCCTTCATGCCCATGGTTCTCCACTCCTTCTCCACTGACTGGAGTGTCTGCAGGGCTGTTTCTGTCATATATTTTCATTTTGATCTTCTCTGTCCGCAATTACCTCTCTGCAGTATCTTTTTTCTTCTTCTTAAATATGTTATCACAGTGGTGTTATCACCATTTCTAATTGGCCCACCCTGGCCAGCAGCACATCCATGTTTGGAGCCACCAGGGATTGGCTCTGCTGGAGATGGAGGGAGCTGCTGGCACCGTCTCACAGAAGCCACCCTGTCACCTCCCTCTTACTAAAGCTAGACTACACAAACCCAGTACAATCTCTATGAGTTATTTTTCTGTTTTTTTTTCTCTTGTATACTGTTACCATAAATGAGACCATGTAATACAGGGAAAGGCAGGGAATTTTTTGACAAGACTAAGTAATTTTCTTCTTAAATGTGACTCTTGAGAAAAGAAATCTACACAATCTGGTTTTATTGTTTTTTGGTGACTCGGTGTATGTGTGCTTGTGTCAAGATTTTGGCTGGAGTGCTGGGGGCTGCAGGGGTGGTCTCTGTGAGAAGAGGCTGGACGAGCTTCACACAAGTCTGTGTGGTACAGTGTCAATGAGGTTGAACATAGAACAGGTCATTAGTACCATTTGAGATGCTCTTTAGTATCCAAAACCCTTGTGCAGATCTGTCTGAAATAATGTCAGATTTTCAGGATTGCCAGGTGCTACTGAAGGCATTACTGGAAGCTGAGGGAAACCACAGGACTTAAAAAGATATCATCCAGCTGTGTCACAGTACAGAGGAACACCAGTTTATGATGCTATTTATGCTTCTGATTCTCTTCACTGTATGCATACAGAATCATAGAGTCATAGACTCATAGAATCATACAATCATAGGATGGCTTGGGTTAGAAGGGATCCTAAAGATCATCCATTTGCAACTCCCATGACATGAGTAAGGACATCTTCCACTAGAGCAGGTAGCTCCGAGTTCCATTTAAGCTGGCCTTGAACAATTCTAGGGATGGCACATCCACAAGTTCTCTGGGCAACCTGTTCCAGTGCCTCACCACCCTCAGAGTGAAGAATTTTTTCCTAACATCTAATCAAAACCTTCTCTTCAGTTTGAATTCATTCCCCCTTGCCCTGTAACTACATGTGCTTGTAAGATATCTCTCTTCTTTCTTGTAGGCTCCCTTCAGATACTGGAAGGCTGCAGTTAGGTCATTGTGAACCCTTCTCTTCTTCAGGCAGAACAATCCCAATTCTCTCAGCCTTTCCTCGTAGGAGAGGTTCACCATTCCTCTAAAATTTTTCCTTACAGATAACTGAAGTCCTGTGTCTAGAAATATGTATATGTATATAACATATGCACATTAGTTTTACAGCTATACCAAAGAATGAAGTCTTTTGTACAATCTAAGTATCAACCAAAAATATGAAGTCGATTAATACACATTGAATTGCTTTTAAATCTTTGCTAAAACACACAGAACACATTATCTTATGTCATACAATATAACATGGGAAATATCTTGGCAGAATCTTGGATTTTGTAACAACTTCAAGCCTTAAAAGAACAATTAGAAGAATTGTTAAGTTACTTTTTTAATTTAATAAATTTTATTTCTCAAAGAATGAAATAGACTTTATATTCTGAGATAGTTACACGATATTCATCTACCCACCTTATTATATTCCTTAAAATTTCTTTTGCTTCATAGATCACTTATGGTGAATGCAAGTGTTCGGTTCTATAACTAATATAAATAATGCAGATTATTTAATTTAATGATATTTCACTTTCACAACACTAGACAATGAGTAGAGAACTAACTATGACTTTGAACTATACCATGTTTTTCCTAACACTGCTGACAATTAAAAGAGCCATTAATTCAGTTAAGTTACAAGTATGTTAGTTATAGCAAGAAAATACACTCCTCTACTTTTCACATTTGTATACATAATTTGTGATATTATTAAATAAGTACTGCACCAACTTTTTCCCGTGAAAGTGTAACTGACTTGAGCATAAACTTTCACTTAACTTAACCATATGGGAAAAGGTAATAGTTCACGATGACTTTCCTATGCAGAGAGAAAACAGCGGGGTAATATAAACTAGATATCAGGGTCCTAAACAAGTATTTTATAGTGACCATCATTCTACACATTCTACACAACAGTAGTCCCAACAGAAATACTTAATAATAGAGAACTTCAAAATCTTACTATTGTGATTTTCACTGCTTTTGCTAGGTTTAAGATATGCTTGAAAGTGCTTTAACAGGGAAACAGGCTGATGTTATTACTTAATATAAATTTACTTCAAAAGTATTATGGCTCATAACTGACTACTTTTAGCAGTGAAATTTCACCACATTTATTTATATATTTAATCCAGGTACTGATTATCTAAATTATAACTAAAAATATTCCTAAATGTTGAGTGGAACCTGTAGAGATAAGTAAAACTTGTCTCTATTCCCTCTGAATTCGGGAGTGTGGAACAGAAATGTTCATTGAAATTCCAATAACCCAGATCACAAATTAATGGAAACTAAACTCCTGTACTCCTGCATCTGCTTTAAGTGCCTCTCCAGGTTATAAGCACTGAACAGTAAACAAATATATATCATAGAGTTTCCTCTAACTGACATTTACAGGCCCCCTCTACTACATTATTTAAAAAATCCCAACCTTTCCCTGCATCTTTTACAGCATCTCTAGCATTTCTGCTAGACTAGCTAGTATTCTACAATGTAATATCATATCTGCTGCAATTTAACAGCCTTACTTCTTCAAATGTTGAGCACAAGAAAGCTATGTGAGCTTTACTGTTCATAGTACACAATAATTGAGGTTTAAAGGAAAGCATAGGCAGATTTTATAAGTGCTTTTATAACTGCAGAAAAACACACCATTTACTTCAAAGCATTTTAAAATGAGCACCAGGCAGCATTTAAAATCTCTCTAGCTTACAGAGCTGTAAGCTGTGATCCACATAAGTAACACAGACAATTAAAATATTTATTTCTGTACCAAGTTGTACTGTAACTAGTGTCAGTATTATAGTTATCCTTGCTAAATGAACAGTTTTAGTAGTTTCATATAAAGAACTTTACAAGCATATGGTTTACATATACTTTCTTTTCATGTGATTCAAAAAGTGTGCATGACTGTACAAGATTTGTAATGGTCATCTTCACAAGCATGTATGTGAATTCCATCTTTTTCTTAATTTTTTATTTTGTTCTTTTTAAAATTCAGATACATTACCACTAAAAGTAGGAAGAAACCTAGGATCCTATATTACAAATGAATCAAAACTAATACAAAAAACCTCACATAATAATACAAGACAGTCTTTTGAAAAAAGAGAAAGTTCCATCAGCCAAACCATTCAAAAATCTTTCATTTGTATGCCATTATTTCATTTGTTGCATTTCTCCCTATATTCTACTGATATTAATTTTGGATTTCAATTCCTAGCCATGGCTCTTGTCAAATGGTAACTTTTTTTTTTTCCTTACATATGAGGAGTCAATTGCCTTTCTTTGTATTTATGTGTTTTAACTGCTTGCAGTTTTTAATTTTCCATATCTAGACTTTTCATATTTATTTATCATTTCCTATCTGGTAGCTCCCTCTGCCTTATTTCTCTTGCAGATACTTTTATGTATGAAAATGTTTACACTATTATAAAGATTACCTGCAAGATATCTTTATTACCAACATTTTGTAGATTTTGTGATATTTGTGCAATTTCTGCATCTAGATATTTCTTTTCCCCTGCTCTCCAGGACAAAACAACAACATGGGTTATCTCTACAGTCATCATTACTTTGTGATAAATACTTTGTTTACTTAAAACTATATTAATTAAAAAAATACTAATATCTTTCCTCACAAGCTGTCTTGTGTTCTGCTTTCCAGCTGAGGAGCTGTTTGGATTATACTTATTAATTATATATACAGAGTCAGAAAATTGAACAATTATTTTGTTACTAATTCCAACATTTCATAACTTCATTTGTTTTTTGGAAAACTACGAATGTTATACACAATTTATCACCCATGTGCATATTTCTATTGTACTTCTACTTTTCCTTCTCTTGTGTTGTTATCCAAAAGCTTTTAGGCTTAGGAATTAAAAAATACTTATTTAATCATATTTTATAGAGCTGAAATTTTCAGAGAAGTCTTAGAACTCTACTTATCCTTAAATTCTTTCTGTGACAAAATTATACTGATGGACTTATACTGTTAACAATGAACCATTTTTGAGTGAGTTGGGTTGTCTTCTTAGAGGGTGGAAGATGTACCCTAGAGGGAAGGCTCCATGTGTAAAGGGCATGTAGTGGTAACTTTGTCTATTTCTTGTGACATAATGATACACATATAAGATGATAGATAACAGAAGAATTCCTTATCTTTTTTTACTCAGCTGGAAAAAGGAAAACAATTTTACAGACTAAATGCACTGTTTTCCTTAGTGTTACTCTATTTCAGCTCTCACTTTTATGTTAAAATTGTGCCTGGAAAGATCTAAATCTTGCAGTTCCTGATTTGAATTGAAGATATCCTATCAGCTATTTAAGCTTAAGATGAAAGAAATGTGTGAAACCAGCACTAGACTAGAAAACACAGATGCTGTCTGGAAGAAGAAAGATATCAAATACAAATAAAGATTACCCTTAAACAGATCACCTTCTGTTGGGCATTAGAGAAAATTACAAGCAGGGAGTTTATATGCATGCACACAATATTTTCTAAATTCACTGCACTCCTTTGAAGTGTAGGGAGGAAATTAAATAGCTGTCTCTTGTCAGTGAAATCTGAGCTACCTTCAAATAGTGCCTACACGTTAAGCTGTACGGAAAGGTTGGAGAACAATAAAGATTACACAAAGGTAATTGTGTTTAAGAAAAACGGTTATCGGTACAGAAAAAAAAGAATTATATGAGACCTAAAGGGGTAATGAGCACTGAAATACTGCAAATGAGAGGGCATAAAGGCAGTCTATCAAGGGAGCATAAACTAAAGAGGAAAGAATAAAGGTTTTCAGTGTCAGAAGGTGGGTCATCCTGCCCTCTTGGAGCACATATGTAAACACTTACCTATTAAATTAAAACATCTGAACCTACATGAGAAGCACTAAGTGAAAACTAGATTTCTGAAAAGAGCAGTGGCTTTCTGAGGGGCTTTATTTTCATGGTACTCTCAATAAAAACGAAATGTTGCATGTAACATGAATAAAAAAGCAAATCCTAAATTTACAGACAGAGATTAAATCCTTGGATCCCAACAGGATATAAAGTCTGTTTACTAAAGGGTCAGATGGGAGCATCACACAAAAGTAAGGTATAAAATCTTAATTACAGACTTTTACGTATCTGAAAGGAAAAAATCCATAAAAGGACAGACTTGGGTAACAAAGACAAAAATAAAATCATTATGTAACTAATATCCAAATATTTCTATTACCTTCTGTACGCATGAAGAAAACTAAGGCTGATGTAAATACAGCCTACACAAAATCTGAAAATCTAATTTCACCTTCTTGAGCAAGGAAGATCTACTAATGTCCATTTATCTGATGTCTTACTGGAAAATTGAGAAATTATGAACATAGTCTGTATGACTCTGAAAATCATACAATGGATAAAGTGCAGGTTTGGAATTCAGAGAAGTATTGAAACTGCTCCCACTATCATTTCAGAGAACGGCTTAAGTAAAATGAAAAGATGGATCCAAATGACCTGTGAAGGCACTTTGGAAAGCATTTCAATATAGAAGCCTTTGTAGAATCAAAGCTGAGAAATAGACTGGGTTATAAAACTTTTATAAAAGATTCATTTGAAATACTGCAGGAGCAATTGCTAGCTCTAGGGAAGCAACGTTAAAAGAAAGTTGAAAGTACTAATCTATTTCTTCTTATAAAAAACAATGCATTACTGAAGTTATCCCATGTGGAATAGAGAGTAGACTCTCATAGAAAAGTTAGTCTAAGGTTTTATAATCCAGTAAAAACTATCAACTCACCACCCACTCTTTTGTATGGAAGCAGGAAATAACAAATTTTTGTCTGCCTTTTCGAAATTAAGAACTTAGAAGTGATATTGTCCACATTACAGAGAAAAGTTTTGTTTGTTTGTTTGTTTTTGTTTGACGTCCTGCTGGACACATAAAATATTGCTTAGCTTGGTAAAAATTTTATAGCAGTCAAAATCTTCTTTGGGGAAGTCTCTGAATCTCACCTCTCTTCTTGTTGTGTAAGTTTTGTGATAATACTTGAAATATCCAACATAAGCAAAAACTTGTTTGTATGACTCTCTCCTCACCACTGAATCCTCTTTTGGATCCTAAACTGGGCTTGTCTAGGCAGTGTGACTACCTTAGGAATACAGGTCTTGGATTCACTAAAAGGCCTGGAACAGAAACCAGATAAAATCTGCTGGGGACTGTGAGCCCATGAAAGGTATTTCTGGACAAATGGGTATTCAGACAGATTATCATGACTGCACAATAATTTGGGAGGCTGGGCAGCTGACTGTGAGGCCGCACCTCAAGTTTTGTGTACAGTTCTGGGCACCTCAGTTTATGTTGAGGATATTGCAACTCTTGAGTACATCCAGAGGAGGGCAACAAGGCTGATGAGGGGCTTGGAGCACAAGCCCTATGGGGAACGACTGAGGGAGCTGGGGACATTTAGCCTGGAGAAAAGAAGACTCAGACTCATCACTCTCTACAACTCCCTGAAATGTGGCTGTAGTCAGGTAGGGGTTGATCTCTTCTCCTGGGCGACCACTGACAGAAAGAGAGGACACAGTCTTAAGCTGTGCCAGGGGAAGTTTAGGTTAGATTTTAGAAAAAAATCCTCCGCTGATAGAATGACTGGGCACTGGAATCATCTGCCCAGGGAGGTAGCGGAGTCACTGTCCCTGGAGGTGTTTAAAAAAAGGCTGGATGTGGCACTCAGTGCTATGGTTTAGTTGAAGAGGACATGTTAGGTCATGGGTTGGACTAGATGGTCTTAAAGATCTTTTCCAACCTAGCTGTCATTCTGTGATTCTCTGATTCTGTACCACAAGATGGACAAGAAGTGCAATCAAGAGTACAAGTTCATCAACCCTACCAGCATGCAGGAAAGTTTTGATAAACTTACTGGCAAACACGAAGTCATAGAAACTGCTAAGGTTCCACCTGGGAGCAGATTGTAACTCTGCTCTTTATTCCCAGTAGACTACATCATTCAGTGTTATAGACTGTGTTAAATTTCACTAACTCCAAGTAGGCAGTCAGTCCTCAGCATGTGCTTAAGACACAAATGGTCAGGGTAATTTCTGTATACAGCTCTAGGTTCTAGGTAGTTGTTCTCATGCCAGCATCTATATTTCTTCATTTGCAGAAGATGGAGGGAGAATAAACAATACTGAAGACTTTAATTGGTCATCACTGAACTAACTAGTCTGCTTCATTTATGATTTCATATCTCTTCAAAAAATTGCAATCATATTTCCCTTCCTAAAAGTACAATCAGTTTACTGATTATTTTGAGCAATCATAATCAATTTACTATTAAAATATTGCCTGAAAACACTTAAATTTACAGTCTTCAACTTTCCATAATTTCCTCCTCAGAAAAGAACCATGGAGCTACCTGGGGAAGGGAGGGAAGAGACTTCCAATAGGGAGCTTTGCTGAGGACACCAAAAGCACTTTCCAAATTGTTGCTGCATTGACATGCTTCCATCACTAAGGGAAACTCAGATGAATTGGCCAGAAAGTTATGTCAAAGCGCATTAATTTCAGAGAGAAAATGTACTGATAGCTTTAACAGCCTGGTTGATATCTAATGTTTTATTTACAGGTAAAGATATTAATCTTATGTATAACCAATTCAATTTATCTGGACATTCACCATCATTTGCTAAAGCAAGGGTTTGGATTACAAAGAATTGGATGAAAGCTGTGCAGAAAATATTTCTTACCTTTCTTCTGTCTAAATAAGTATTAAAAAAAAAATAAATGGGGAAGAATTAAGACCCTACAGGACAATCTTTCAAAAAAAAAAAAAAANGTTCATAAGACAACTTACAGGTGGATTTGTCAGCCAATATGAAGATCTCTTTCTGGGGAGCCAAGCTATGCAAAAAATGGCATACATAAGTTCTTGTGCACCTGTTTCCAGGGGAACATATTTCCCACATTTATTCTTTATTTCTTCACTACTTCCAGAGGATGCAAACCAACTAATAAAAAAATCTCAGAAGATTTGTCCTAAAGAATCACAAAGAAAATGGATGTATGATAAGCTGCACGGAGACATAATATGCATAATCATCTGTAGAAAATATGCAATCATAGAGAGATGCTCTTGCTGACACTATTTAGGACCTGTAAACAGCTAAGAGTAAATAGGTTCATTTATTTTATTTTTCTACCTGAAAAACTGTAATCAGATCTGGCTATGGTTTCAAATAAATTTTGCATAAATGAACACCAAAGAGCAATCATAGTGAAAAACACCATGGAGAGATGCTCAGTAATATTTTGCATAGTTCAGCACAAATAGATAGTGATGAAGGACAAAGGGACATCTGGTGGCTATACGGATATATACATTAATCTTAATATTCTGCATGGCTGTCAAAAAAAATCTAAGCTACAGAGAACTCAGTCTATACAGACACAATTGTCACTGTCTATTTGAATAAAATATGCAGATTCATATACTTGATCACATAAAAATCAGATACTGAATAAATTATTTTTAATCAGATTCTGTGTCTGTATTTCCTGAACAAAACAGCCAGTCAAAGCTGCCTTATCCAAAGCACATGGAGGAGTTAGTTGTGTTAGTGCTTTACCCTTGGCCTCAATATGGAGTAGAGCAGAATGTTTTCCTCACTAAAATACCTTGAATGTAATTTGTAAAGATCACATTCTTCATTTGTAGTGAGAAAAAACCACACCTGAATTACATATTACATTCAGTTTAATGAGACTAGCAGGGCAGTACAGGATATATACATTCCCTTCACTCAAATTCAAGAAGGAAAAAGAAAAGTAAATAGTTGCTAGTTTTTGGGTTCTTTCATATTTTAAGGTTTGCATTCTTCTGTACCCTAGCTTGCATATAAGCAGTAGCTGAAAAGTTATTCTTGAAAGCACCACTATTTAATTCATTGATTCTTGTGTCTCCAGTCTCTTGAGTACAAGAATACCCTACTGCTTATATAAGGAATAGCAATTTTTTTCTCTCTTTCAGGTAAAACTCAAGCAAGGATCATCATTCCCAGATAGATTCCAAATATAGCATTTCTTTGCAAGCAGTAATTTTCCAATTTCTACATTGCAGTGTATCTCCCACTGTAGGAAACATAACATGCTTACAGATTGAAAATTTCTGAACACTGATATTGGTGAGAAGCAGCACAAAATTAGTTCTTCTCTGTCTTCTCACTCTTGCAACCCCTCAGCTCATAATGAATAGGCATGTGGAACTACAGCTAAATGGAATAGTCAAACTGTGATCTCAGCTATTAATACTCATAAGCAGTGATTACACAATGCTAAGTATTGTCATTACAACAGGATTTTCTGCTGTTAGGTCACAGAATATGCTGCAGAAAATCTTTTAAAAGCCAGTTCATTAAGACCATAAAAGAATCTGATTTATTTTTTTTTTATTTTTAGCTAACTATCACAAGAAATAATTTCTAAGAAAATTAAAATAAAATTTTAAATATTAATTTTAGAGGAAGATAATGAATAAGAGCACCAAACAATATAAAAGAAGTAACAAAAATAATCCCACAGTATTTTTGAAATTGCCATTTGAGTGTTGTTAATTAACTCCCTAGAAAAATAAGCTGTAAATGACATTCACATGTTTTAATTTATTTCAATTATTAATTAAATGCTCCCTCCAGGGTCTGAAAATCCAGTTCATTGTTTTTAAGTTTCCCTTGATCTGAGTGAAACCCAGTTCTGACTTTCCTTAGTCCTCATTATCGTTTCCTCAAAACCTTAATCAAGTGCACTTTTTCAGAACTTTCCAAGTTGTGTATCTAGCCTGTAATCAAACCCATTTACTTGCCCTACCGGACACATGTTCAATACTTCCAAATAACTTATGTCGTTTCACAAGTACCCTGCTATCCCTTTCATAGATCCTCTAGTTTACAAGTCTGCTTAAAGAGCACAATAAAGTTGAAAACTAAGACAAAACTTCATGGAAAAATCATTCTTTATTATGGTCTAAAGCAATATGAATATATATTAAGAAGGAATATACATATATCACCCTCTTAACAATATTTTTTCAATGGTCTTTCTGATTTTCAGATGTATTTTTTTTTAAACCTATCAGGGCTTTCATTTTTGTTGCACAGAAGGTATTGCTCTAAGCAGTTCTGGTGCTTTTTCTGTATTCATTCTCTTTTCAATTTTTTCTTGGTCAGCCACAAAACCTGTCTCAAGTTTGTCTTCTCCTAAGAAGATCCTTTGACCTATGAAACCTGTTTTCTTCATGTGGTAGTAAGTTGTTTTTTTCTGTAGTTTTTCCTCTTTTTTAATAAAAGGTCACTAGAACTTGACAACCATACATTTTTCCACTTTGAATAGTGATGCATCCTCATGGGCTGTTAGTTGATGATGCTTCTGTAAAGGCAGGTTCCATGATTCCTTCTGCTGTCCTTTTATTATATACCTCCTTTGAAGCCTGTTATGAACTCTGCCCTTCAACAGACTCTACATATGCTGTCAGCCTACAGTAGTTAGGATCTAGTAAGGAAGTGCAATAAAATAGAACAGTGGGATTTTTGTTTGTTTTCTGAATATATGGTCTTACACACTTGTCTGATTTTTTGTTGCATTTATAACTCCAGCCAGCCGCTAAGTGCCACACAGCCACTCACTCATTCCCCAACCCCCTTCACCTGTGAGATGGGAAGGGGAATCAGAAAAGACTAAAATCTGTGGGTTCACTTAAGAATAGTTTAACAATTTAAACACATTAAAATATTACTACAATTATAATAAGAATATCATCATCATCATCATCATTAATAAAAATAGTAGTAATAATAATAGCAACATCAGTAATAACAGTGGAGGAAAAAACAAAAAACAAAAATGTTGTACAATACAATTGCTCACCACCCAGTGACAGATAACCAGCACATACCAAAGCAATGATCAATTTGAACAATTATGCTCTGCCTAGTATATATATACTGGTCATGATATTTTTCATATGGAGTATCCCTTTGGCTACTTTATGTCAGCTGTCCTAGCTTCTTTTGCACCTGCTCACTGGCTGAGCATGGGAAACTGGAAAACCCATGACTAAGAGGTAAACATGACTTAGCAACAACCAAAGCATCAGCGTGTCACCATCATTCTCATACTGAATCCAAAACACAGCACT
>VZTR01002699.1:5083-32378 GCA_013400775.1 Chaetops frenatus
CAACCAGCACTAGGAGGCGGAGGAGAAGCCGCACCACGGCCAGTCCCGGCTCCGTGGGGGCTCCGACACACCCGACTTTTCCTGGGAATACACTCCAGGAGGGAGAAGCGGCTGCGGGAGCTCCCTGGGGCCTGAGGGGAGAGACGTTCCGCGTTCGCGCTCGGCGCCCCGTGTCCCCGCGCGGCCGCCGTGGCGGCGGGGCCGTTGCCATGGCGGCGGCGCTGAGGCGCGCGGGAAGCGCGGGCCCGGCGCGGCCATGGCGGACGAGCTGTACCTGGAGAACATCGACGAGTTCGTCACCGACCAGAACCGCGTCGTGAGTCCCGCCGCGCCCCGCGGGCCGCCCCTCCGCTCGCCCCCCCGCCTCCTGCTCCTCCCTCCGCCTTCTCCCCGCTTCCTCCTCTGCCCCCTCTTCCTCCTCCTTCCACCCCTCCCTCCTTTCCCAGCCGCTGTCTTCCGCTGCTCCCTTTCCGTTCCTCCTCTTTCCGTCTCTTCTCTTCTCTCTCCTTTCCCTTCCCTTCCCTCCTTCCCCTTTTTGCTTCCCTTCCCTTCTCTCCCTCCCTTTCCTTCTCCTCTCCTTCCTCTTTCATCTCGCCGTTCCTCCTCCTTCTCCCCTCTTCACCGTCCTTCTCCTTTCTCTTTTTTCTCCTCCTTTTCCTCTTCCTTTTCCCATCTTCCTTCTTTTCCCTTCTTTCTTCCTCTTCCTTCCCCACTTCCTTCTCCCTTCTCCCCTCTCTTCCTCCTCTCCCCCTGTTTTTCCACCTCTCTTTCCCCCTTCCTTAACTATTTTGAATGCAGTTCAGTAAGCTGATGGTTTTCTGCCTGGGTCTGTTCCTTTCAAATTCCATTTCAAAAATTTCTTTGGAAAAATGAAATGAAATGAATTGAAATGAAATGAAATGAGTTTTGCCTATGAAATGATGCAGCAAAGTTGGTGCATCCTGTCTGACAAAGTGGTTATGTGAACATCAGCTGCCTGTGGCTTTGTTGCTTATTCCAAGAAAAATCTAGACAAACGACAGTTTAATTGTTGTGTTTTCAGCCCGGAACCTGGGGCTTGGTTTAAAAAGGCAGAGCAGGAGGAGAAACAGCTGTCAAAGATGTGCCTGGACAAAATGGCACAGCAAGACAGGGCAGGGATCCCAGCCCTGAGATCTTAATATTTGGCCCAGTGGTGCAGCTGGGGTTCCCCGTGTCCCCGGGATGGGGAAGGGGGGGCAGAAATTCCCCCCCAAACCTTTTGGGACAGGTCTCAGGAATTCAGAGTAGTCACTGAAGCACACGTGTCCTTGTGCTCTCACTTCTGCCGTGGGTTTCTTGGAAGGGAGTGGGGTGTCTGGAGAATTCGATTGACCAGCAAGCCAAAGATGGGAGATTTATCGAATTGAGAGGTCAAGGTTTTTTTGTTAAAGTGGTTTGTTGGGTTTTTCCCTTGTTCCAGGTGACGTACAAATGGCTGAGCTTCACCCTGGGAGTCCACGTCAACCAGGCTAAACAGTAGGTGTCACTGCATCCCTCTGAGCCGGGGTAATTCCTGTTAGTTCCTTTGGTAGTCCCTGTTTCCATCAGCGTGGTGAGCACACTGAAATGATTGCTCTGGATGTGTTTAAAAACCCTGCCTGTCCTGTCAGGCACGGCCAGTTGTGTCACTCCACGTGCCTGACTGTCTGCCAGCCTTGCTGGGCAGTGATGCACCAAGAAGTTTCTCTCTCAGGGGTTTCAGAAATGCCTTTCTGGAGGGGAGACTTTGCAACAAGCTGCCCAGGGCCTGTGAGACCCACTGTTAAATGTATTTGCCCTTGGGTTTCTGTAGCTGTTGGACTGGGCTCCTCCACAGTGGCAGAGGAGGAAAGGTCTCAGGGAGGTGAAATAAATCCTGGGGAAAACAGCTGTGCTTGTGTGACAGGTGTCCATGTCAGGCTGGCTTTCCTCTTGGTTCCCAGCGTGGGCTCCACGGGAGGGTGGCTGCAGGCTCCTTCCTTTCTAACCCTGGTTTCTCCTGGGCAGAATGCTGTATGACTACGTGGAGAGGAAGAGGAAGGAGAACTCGGGAGCTCAGCTTCACGTCACCTACTTAGTGGCAGGAAACCTCCTCCAGAATGGACACGTGGTGAGTGTTTCACTCCTCACAGGTGTCTGGGAGCCCTTTGCTGTGCTGTTTCTTCTGCCTTGGTTTGTCATTTTGGGGTTAAAGCCGACCTGGCTCTTGTTCCAGTAGGAGCTGCAGTGTGCAGGTTCTGGACAGGTTCACAATAAGGCTCAGTGTCTGTCCCAGCATGCAGACAATGGGCAGGAACAATCAGTCCTGGTTTGGGAGCGCAGTGCTGGATAACACACCAGGGTTCTTAACTAACTAACTCAGACCCTGTCACCACTCATCTCAATCCTCTCGCTGCTGGTGGGCAGCAAACATTACAAAACCTCGTGGAGGGGCCCTTCTGGGATCAACTTATCCACGTCCCAGGATCTGCTGTGGCGTGGGAGTGTCTAAGCAGTGTTTGGAGGGAGCCTGGAGCTCATGTAGGATGGAATAATTACAAATAGAACAGCAAATGTACAGTTGAAGCTGTCTTGTTAATTAAACCGACTTTCTAATCCTGGTAAACAGAAGAAACATGAATTTATTTACAGTACTTTAAAGTGCTTCAGCTTATTAAGCAAAGGAATTTTTTTTAATACATTTAGCTTGTCAGATTTTCAGGAACATCAGTTAAAACTTCAGGCAGATGCCCCAGAGGTTTTTAAAAGAAAATGGGAAAATTCAGTGCCTGCTCCCCTTTGCCCCCAGACAAATTTGAGAGCCAAACACTCAATGCCTTTGACATCCCACTAAGTCTTTTAAATACACAAATATCTATTACAATATGATCCAGTTTTCTTTTAGGAGTAGTAAATCTCGGGGTATCCTGGCTTTTATTTCTAGATTGGAAAATAACCCCAACAAACCTTTTTTTTTCCACCTAAATAATAAACTGGTTCACATGCATGGAATATTATCTGTCAGTCTCCAAATCTTCCTGAAATGATAGGTACTTACTTATTGCATTAGTTCTTTATGATGGCATATATGTATTTAAAGTTGCACAAGTGGTGTCACATTTATAGCCCAAGTTTAACGGGTTTTTCCCTGATTTCTTTTGGAAATAACAAGTCTCTTTGCCCACTAGAACTGGCCAGGGGATTGCCAACCTGTACTATTACATTTAATGTATTTGAAACAAACAGGTGATTTTCGACATAGGAACAGATAATTATTTTTTAAGTCTGTCTTAGCAGCTTGTGTGTTTTTAAAATAAGATTACAGTATCACTGGATGGTTTGGGTTGGGAAGGACTTGAAAGCTCATCTCATTCCAATCCCCTGGCATGGGCAGGGAATCTCCCACTAGATCTACCAAGGGAAAGTACGTGAAGGTGCCTTTTGTCCCCTGTTATTTATAGATCTCTTCATTTGGCACGCTGGAGTGAGAGTGCCAGCTCAGCCGGGATCGCCAGGCCGGGGTTAGGGGTGAGCCAGGGGAGGGGTCCCGGGAGCTTTGGGTGGGGAGGGCTGGGGAGCTGCGGGGCAGCCCGGGCGTGCAGGCAGCCCTGCACTGCTGCCTGCTGGCAGTAGGTGTAGCCGGAATGCTGCGGATGCAGCTGCGGCCCTCCTGAAGGGGAGGGGATGGAAATCCCTCGCACATACTCCTCCCATGCATTGCACACTGCTTTCCTTGCTGCTTTCTGCGCTGAGGGGCCGAGACTGCCAAGCTTTATTTATCCTCTCACTTGCCTCTGTTTTCTTGCCACTTATTCTTTTGCTGCCTAATTAAAGCAACTTTTTAATTCTGGTAAACAAAAGGAACATGAATTCATTTGCAGTATTTTGTATTTAAAGGGCTTCAGATTATTAAGCAAAGGAATTGCTGCGTAATTAATTTATTTTTCCTCCTTGCTGCTTGTCAGATTTTCAGGAATGTCAGCTAAATCTTCAGGCAGATACCCCAGAGGTTTTTAAAACAAAATGAGAAAATTCAGTGTCTGTTCCCTTTTGCCCACAGACAAATTTGAGAGCCAAACACTCAATGCCTTTGACATCCCACTAAGTCTTTTAAATACACAAATATCTATTACAATATGATCCAGTTTTCTTTTAGGAGTAGTAAATCTCGGGGTATCCTGGCTTTTATTTCTAGATTGGAAAATAACCCCAACAAACCTTTTTTTTTCCACCTAAATAATAAACTGGTTCACATGCATGGAATATTGTCTTTTAATCTCCAATACTTCCTGAAATAGAAGGTAATCATTTATTGCATTAATTCTGTATAATGGGATGTATTTAATTAAAGCTGCGTGGGCAGTGTCATGTTTACAGCCTGAATTTAACAGGATTTTCTCTGATTTCAGACAGGCACATGCTATCTGTTAAACACAGAACTAGTGGTGGGGTTTTCAGTCTGTCTCTCTGGATCTTCCCAGTATTAACCATTATCCTGTTAGATGTCCTGGAGCAGGTATAGACCTTGGAGACTGGCCAGAGAACACATTTCCAGAAACACTCATTCCTGGCTTTTAAATTAATGCTTCATTTTCCCTGGTGTTGTGCTTCCCTGGTGCCAGGTTCGTGCTGCAGGCTGCTGTCTTTGAGTGCCCAGGTGTGCAGGGGTGCTCTGGGCTCCTGGGGCAGGGCTCCAACAGCTGCCCTCTGGCTGAGCTGCTGCTGCTCAGTTGTTCAGGCTCTTTTTCACCTGTGTCTCATCTCCCAGAGTCGGGGCTGGAGGACAGAGGCTTTCCCTAGGGATATCTGTGCAGCTGGGAAGTGGGATGACAGAGCTTTAAAAGCTAGTGGCTGATGAGTGTTTAAAGGCATTGGCAGTGTTCTGTGCTACAACAATCATTAGACTTTCTTGTACAGTAACTGAAAATAGCAGTCTTGCATACAACCTCAGAATTTAAGGTTGCCATGTATTTCTTTTTTGCAGTGCCACAAGGTTGCAGTAGTGAGGGAGGATAAACTGGAAGGTAAGCAGACTGGGAAAATCATGTGGCTTTAACTTTTTTCTTTGAAAGAACAGCAAAATGAACAAAGCTCAGAACTTGCCATCTGCACGTAAATGCCCAGCCAGGCTCTTGGGGTCAGGTGTGTACTTTTTGTACCAGCTGTTTCTCAGAATTTGGGTATCTGAGCCAACAGCTGAATACCTTCAGGCTTGTCATTTGAGTCTGGGTTTGTTTTTCTTTTTTAATTCTGAACATTTTGTCACTGATTCTTTTCCACCTCCCCCGCCACTGACATTGAGGAGACAACAATACACCAGTAGTGTCTCAGAACAGTTGTGAGCCTTCAGGCCCCCAAGAATCCTGAAACTGGTAATTCTGGTTCTTAGTTCAATGCAGTTGCAGTCTTTGCCCCAAGTCCCATGGGTGTTAAAACATTCTCATGGGACATTTACCTCACTTTAGTGAGTAAAAGGTGAAAAAACCCCCCATTGCAACACTGCTCTGTGCACTGTTGTCTCACTATCTTTCCAGCTCTGGTCCTGCTGATGAAATCTTACCCACAGCAATTGAAACACAACTTCAGGCTCTTCATCACTTTCAAACAACGTCTTTGGCACTTGAGAACACACTGGCATTTGTGACCTTAAGGATCTGTGCTGATGACCTCACTTTGTTTGAAAGACTTGCGTTGTTGGAAATCTGAAATGAATTTCTAGTTCAGGCTGTTTTCCTCGGGGTAGGAGATTGTCAGGCAGTGCAGCTACTCTGTGTCATGTTTGCTGAGTTATGTGCACTGCATAATGCTCTGTTTTGCTGTGGAGGCAAGGGTTGCTCATGGTTTTTGTATTGGAAGGCAGGCCAAAGGTATGACTTATATTTGGAAGAGGCTGAGATTTTTGATGGGAGTAGGGCTGCATAGTCTAGGACTGGCCCCAAGAAATGATTACTGTGTGTATTTTTACAGTGCCTAGAAGCTCAGCCTCAGACCAGGACTCTGTGGAAAGAACAATATAAGCAATAAACAAAGAATTCCTAAAAACCAACCCTTGTCTCAAGGGGGTTGCAGTCTAAGTAGCATAAAAGAGATAAAGTTTTGATTCCAGCAGACTGGTGGGGGTGACACTGTGGTGCTGGACACGGCCCCAGTGGCAGAGAGCAGTTCCAGCAGGGCAGAGAGGTGACCAGCTAGCTTTAGGTACTCACTCAGATATTCTGGATCCCCAAACACTGGATGTTTTGAAGGTGAACACAGAGACATCACTCTTGATTTAGTTGTGCCAGAACCAAGAGTGTGTAGTGGAAAACGTGACAGGCTTGTGGAGCCTGTTACCTTGCATTCTGCATTAGTGAGCGTTGGGAGAAGGTGTGGTTGGACCTTTTTATATTCAAGTTTTGCTGTCAAGTAGTCTGTCAGTCTTTCTCCATCCTAGAGGGTGTGCTAACAGAGGGCTTTTTTTTCCCTCTTTTTCCCCAGCAATGAAGTCTAAGCTGTCCACAATTGCCAGTGTGCACGTGTACAGCATTCAGAAGGCCCTGCTCAAGGACAGCTCCCCCCTCTACAACACCGACTACGACATCGTCAAAACAAACCTGCAGCACTGCAGCAAGTGAGTCCTGGCTTCCTTTTCCTTCTGAAGCACTTCCAGACTGGTGTTGCACTTTAATGCTTACTAGATAGGCCTGGATTTTTAGAAAGCTGGGAAAAGATAACCTCAAAGTTCTGACAGACCAGTGCCCACATTGTGTGGTTGTTTTGTAAACTGAGCTCAGGGTTGGTTCACTTGGTCCTTACTCCTACAGGGAGACTGTTCCAGTACCTTGCTTGTCTGATGGCTGGAAACGTTTCTCTTTTCCAGGCCACACTTAATCATGACCATTTTAATCCAGTTCTCAGCCACACAGGGAGAGAAAATCGAAACAGGCTGATAAAACCATGAGTCATTTGCTCAGCAAAGCATTAACAGGAGTTTGCTTTCTGTTTTTTGAAACTGTATTTTCATCTTCTGGACTCATCCACCTCTCTGAAGATGCCTCACAGGGACTCCTTCTTCAGGAGCTGGACTTTGATCCTTGTGGGTTCATTCCAGCTCAGAATAGGCTGTGATCTCTGAGATGTGGGAGATGCACACAGAACAGCCCAGGCAGCACAAGTGTCCCTCGTGGAGGAACTGGAGGAGAACTGCGAGGGACTGCAGTCTCCAGGAGTCACTGTCTCCCTCCTGAGCAGCGCCTGGCAGCTGCAGCTTTTCATTTGTGTGTTGTTCCCACCATGACAGCTTCAGCCTGAAGTCATGGGGATGCACAGTGCCATGACCAATCTGGTTTAAAGGGGGATGCCTGAAGGGTGTGTCATAGGAAGAGTATAGAATTGGAAAGGAGAAACGTGATTGAATCCGAAGTGTTGACAAGAGTGGCGGAGAGAATAGGAGCTGTGTCTTGGGGGCGTGAGTGTCCATGCCCTGGAAGGTGCTGGAAAACCCCTCCTCAGTGGAGCCACGTGGCTGCAGTTGCCTTCTTTCACTCTGTTTACTCTTGGGCAACCCAGCATGATGATGCTTGTGCCTTAGGGATACTTGTATCCTTTGGGATTTAAGCATCACTTAGATAATCCAGGTTCTGAAACAGCTCTCTGAAGCCTGTGTGTCAATCCTACTTTCAAGCAGGGTTTCCCAAGCAAACTAAGAAAAATTGCAGCTTCTTTATTTGTGACCTGGCTGAAGTAAATACAATTTGATCACACGCTCTCTCTCTCTTGTCACCTGCACAGATTGTTTTTGACACTTGAGAAAAGGTTTCTGCAGGACCTGCAAGAGCCAGAGGTTTAATTATGTGATATTTGTAGCAAACAGAACCTCCGTGTCAGTCCAGATATTTCACAGCTTTGGGACGAGGATCTTTGTTCTCTTCTGTGTTTCTGTGGCACCTGCTTTGCTGTGAAGGCAGTGGAGGTGGTTAGATGTACTAATTAATACCAATATCTCTGTTTAATGCCTTTTGCGACTGCCAGCTTTCCAAACAGAAGCAGCTTCTTGTTTGCAGAGTATAGTCCAAGTATTGTCTATTTCTTCAGTGATTATTTAGAGATTTTGGGTCAAGTCCATAAAGCTATAGTCACACAGCAGCATCAAGACAAGCTGACTTGGACTGTGGGAAGTTTAGCTGAGCTCTGCTGCACGGTCAGTATGACTATTGACAATATTATTTATGACTTGGAGGGTTGATGGTGTTTGGAGTAGGAGCACAAGCTGCCCTGACAGCTGTATTAACCATGTTAAAACCAGATTGAAAGTCTGAAGGAGAGTAGGATTATTTTTCTTCAATGTCTGTTTTCCTTCCTTTAAAGGTTTGAACGTCAAGAGGTTGCTGCTGCAGCCTCGGAATGCTGTGGAGATGGTGTTGTTTTGTTAATACAGATCCTGATGGGAGTAGAAGTGGACTGTGCACGTGAGCAGCTAATGCTGAGGCACAGAAATGAACTGGCAGGAGGAGGCTGCTTTACTTCTTAGGCAAATAAAAATATGCTGTGTAATTCAGTGGGCTGGGAGGCATGAGTCTGGGCTCTTTTGTGGCATTTCTGTGGGAAATCTGGAAAGCGTCGCCTGTGCTTTGCACAGTGGGGAGCAGAGTTCAGCTATTTTTGGGAATTGCTATTCCCGACTGTCAGTGAGTTGTGCTGTAACTGCGAGCACGTCATTTAGTTCTTGTATCTCCATATCCCTAAACAATCAAGTTTCAGACCATTATAAACTGAGCTGCTTCTCAGTCTCAGGGATTACATGGAAATGACTTTGTATAGTTAAATCAGAATGTCAGATATCTTCTGAGCCATTTCAATTGTTCAGTTTCAGCTGGGATTTTCTTACCTGGCTGAGTGTGGCTGCTTGTTGCAGCAGTTGTGGGCTCTGTCAGAGTTGTAAGTGTTTTAGATCCTCACACAGACTACAACTTCTGCCACAGGCTTTAGAGAGCACAACCCATTTAGGAATAAAATGCAGCCTGCTCCCTGTCCGGCCTGGGTGTGGAGAAGGCCTTTTTTCCCCCACAGGAAAGCTGCACAGCTTGTTTAACATTCAAATGCTGTGGCTCTTGCTGACAGGTTCAGCCGATCTTTTCCTCAGAGGACTCTTTCTCTGTGCCAGCCTTTCTTTCTTGTCCCACGCACAGATTAAAGTGCTCCTTTTTCCATAACAGGAGAAGGCAGGCCCGGAGGAGCGGTGGCGCTCCGGGAGGGGGCAAGGCGAGGTGAGCACCACAGAGTTGAGGAGGCTAATGGGATTTTTCACTCCATCACACAGGTTCAGTGCCATCAGCTGTGCCGCCGCCGTGCCCCGGGCGCCGCCTGA
Source organism: Chaetops frenatus (assembly GCA_013400775.1). NCBI lineage: Eukaryota > Metazoa > Chordata > Aves > Passeriformes > Picathartidae > Chaetops > Chaetops frenatus. The sequence continues at coordinate 14,409 of VZTR01002699.1, forward strand.
CGCTCCCCCAGCGCCGGCGTCCGCGCAGGGTCCCCAGAGGCAAAGGGACCCCGACGATGCCAGCGCCCTCAATGGCCACGGGCCCCCGGCTGCCAAACCTCCCCCGCAGCAGCACAGAGGGATCATGGGCATGTTTGCAGCCAAAGCAGCCTCCAAACCCCAGGACACGCCTAAGGAGGCCAAAGCAGAGGCCAAGGAGGCCCCAGGTGTAAGTTACCTCAGACCCCCCGTCCGGGTTCGTGGCTTTAATGATCCGCTCTCACGCCACCTCAGTGACCTCAGCCACCCCTGCACTGCTCCTGGTGCTAAGCCCGAGTCCCACTGGGAGTGCTCGGTGATCCTTTGTAAGTGTTTAACTGTGTGCAGTCACCTGGGGCAGAAACGCCTCGTGCCACGCTCTTGATCTCTCCACAAAAGTGTATTTGCCATAACTTTGACCTTCCCCCTGAGCTGGATCTCCCGCGAGTGTGAACCAGCATAGCTGCCCGGTGGAGACAATTGTTCCCTTGTCTCCAGCTATCCCAATATGCACCCCAGCTGAGGATCCTGCTCTCTCCATTGTGCTTAAAAGGATTTGTTTTGAGCAGTAAGTGAAACGTGAGAAGCTCAGGTCTTAAAAGTATCAAGGTGTTTAAACTTGGTCTGCGAGGGAAGTTTCAGAGCTTGACCCGTGCAAGACTAAATTGTTTATCTTCTGGACTGCTGTTTTTTCAGGATAGGATTAAGTTTTCATTTTAATTAGTATAATTGCTTTTAAAGCGATGTGGCCAGAAAAATGGGTGTTAAAATGGTAACACTCCCTGTGGATTGTTTGGCCTTTTTATAACAGTTCGGTTCCATTTTCTGATTTTTATAGGGAATTTAGAACTGGTGAAGCGTGCGTGTTTTAGGAACTTCAGTGTCTTTGCCTTTTATTTGCATGAAAATAAGTTGGATAAGCAGGCTGCACTTTCTTGGGTGGTGTGGGTGTGTGTGGTTTCTCACTTTGGTGGCTGCATTGGTGCAACAGAGCAGTGGTATTTCCTTGCAAACAGCCCACGTGCCAGAGGAGCTGGATAAAGGCTTCCTGGTGTGGCCAATCCCTGTTCTTTCCCCTGTCGGCTGCTGTGAATTGAGGCACTGATAGTTTGCAAAAAAGAACAGTTCTTTCCTGGGAACTGACCCAAGTCCCAAGCACTTATTTCAGTAACACTGTCAGCCATCAGATGGGAACGTGCCCCAAGTCAGATCTGAAGGCCTGGCTGAGGAGTCCTTAGTAACTTACTCTGGCCCCTTGGATGCATGTAAGGTCTAGTGAGTATCTTCAGATTCTCCAAAGCAGCTGCTAAAATCCAAGGCAAGGGGAACAAGTGCTATCTATTATTTTCCTTGTCCAGAAGCAGTGCTGTGTGCATCTTGAGGGCTGGGAACAATTCCTGTGGTTACTCCTCCCTTTGCTTCCAGGTGTCTGCAGCAAGCAGCAAGCCACCAACAAAGAACAGCATCATGAACAACTTCTTTGGAAAAGCTGCCATGAGTAAGTGCTTTTCAGTTTTCAGAGGCCATCATGGTCAGGGAACAGCCTGTTGTAGTTAAAAAAAACAAACAAAAAANGGTAGAATTTTAAAAATATTCAGTGGAATCAAGTGTTTTGTACTAGAGCTGTGATGGGAGGCATACAGAAAGGAGCAGAACTCTTCCTCCCTATGCCCACACTACCAAACTCTTGGGAGTTTCTTTATATCCCCTCTTTCTTAATAGTTTTCCATACTTTCCTTTGCTCTTTTGTACTCAAAGGGGTTAATGTTTTTGCACACAGCTCTTAAAACAAAAATTAAGAGTTTTCAGTGGAATTTTTCAGACAAAAAGCTTGCTGGAGGGAGATCAATTAAAATGACATATTTGAGCAAACTAACCCAGGAAGGATTTTTAGTGCAGAAGAAATCTGATTTAAAGTGAGTTCTCCTGGCTGGAAGATCAGCTATTTGTGAGATGTTTGCCAAAACCTGTTTTGCAGGGCATGTTAATGGTGCTTGCTTTTCATCACACAGCACTGAGGAGCTCATTGTTAGTTTTAGGGTTAATTTCTTTCCTAAAAACTGAAGGGCTGATAAATGGAGAATAAAAATGAGAGGTGGCCTTTCTCTTTGAGCAGAGATTTGGACTAGGTGGCCTCTGCAGCTCCATTCTGAATTATCCAAGTCTAAAGAAAATATGCTGAAGCTTTTAAATAGATATTGGAATATTGGAAAAGGACTGTGGGACCTTCTTCAAAGATTCCCTTGTAACACGAGGCTTCAAAGAGGAATTTTGGGAGAGAGTAAACAGCAAAGTTCACTCTCTAACAGACATCTGTCAGAGTTTGCAGGGGACAGTTCCAGCACTGAGCACACCTGGCACAGCCCTGCTGGGACTCTTTAAGTCCCTGTTTTTGTGAGAGTGAGGGAGCTGAGGACACTCAGCCCAAGAACAGTCACTACAATTAACAGGAGTAAATTCTGAGGGTCTGAGAAGACCCCTAGACCAAAGTTCGTGTGCTGAAAACCCAAAATGGCATGGTAAAGGTGACCCAGTGGTGTTGGGGAAGGCTTTGTGGATGCGTTTCCATCATTTCCAAAGGGGTTCCTTTCTTTGCTGGGTCTTGCTGGGGAGCACATCAAGGAAACTTGTGAGGTGGCTGTGGAGAAGGAGCAAACTGAGCAGAACTGGAAATGATTATGTGTATGGAAGAGAGGGTGGGATTCCAGGAGTGAGATTTATTCCCTACATGCACGTCTCTCTTGGCTTCAAAGGTTCCACTGTTGCCAGAAAGTCCTGAGTTAACAACAGTGGGGTCCTTGGGCTTTCTGCTGTTGATCATAAATAAGAGAGCTGTTGTTCCAGTGCTGTTTGCCCGTGTCCAGGGAAGCAGCCAGCCTGTTTTCCCAGCACTCCCAGAAAGGCGTTGGCATGACACTGTGGCCTCTGACCCTGCCGATGATCTCCTGCCACTGCCTCCCAGTCCTCTTCCACAGAGTTTTAACTGCTGCAGTACATGTGGCCTGACATCAGGAACAGCAGAACCATGGAAAATCACCTAAAAATTTAAGTGTGCCCTTCTTTTTCTCATGTCTGATACAGCTTGGCCAATCTAGATCCCTACATACATGATGGGTAGTGTTGTCTGTATTCTTGTTGCACAGGGCTAGCCAGCTGCTTTGGAAGTTGTCATTCAAACTGAATGCCCAGTGTTTGTTCTTTTTGGATGGTTTATTCACAGATAAACTCAAAGGCAACTCTGTGCCCGAGCAGCGAAAGGAGGAGAAAGAAGTAGTGAAGCCTTCAGTTGCTGTAGCAGAACCAGAGTCATCTCCTAATAGTGTAGCAGAGAAACCTGGGAAGAAAACAGAGTCTGCCAGAATTCAGCAAAAGGACAGGAAAAGGTGGGTCGTGCCTTTTGGGGTCCCTGTGAACCTGCCTGGGGACAGCCTGCATGGAGCTGGCTGGTCATACAGTGCTGGCTTACCTCCCATTTCCATCTACTAAATTGTGTTAAACCTGACTAAAATGATCTCTCAGGATTTTTTCCTGGTGTTTCTTTTCCATTTGCTGCTGTAGGTGCCTCAGGGCCGTTGGTGCCATGGCATATGAGAAGGGACACGGCCCAGGTTGTCCTCAGTGGGAGGGGATGGCTTTCCATGAGACAACCTCCCACTGAGAGCAGCCGTGGGAGAGATCCCGCAGGCAGCGTGGGGAGGGCTGGCAGGAGCACCTGTCCTGCAGGGAAGGTGGGATATTCCCAACTTGTATGTACACAGCTTGCAGCACAAAGTTGTGCTTGTTGATCTCCATAGCTAATGTACGGCTGCTTTCAATGCCACTGGTTTACTTTGGGCTGAGGCTCCAAGTTAATTTTAAGTTCAGCCCTTTGTGTTTAATCCAACCCAAACTGACAGAGACAAAGAATCACTACAGTCTGATGGCTCTCTGGTGGCCTATGAGTAATTAATTGGTGGTCTCAATCCATTTCTTACTGAATAGGTAAGCACACCACCCAGCCCACCATCGCAGTTAGCACTAACTGCTTGTCTTATTGATAGTCTTGTCCAAGAAGCCAAGGGCCTGGAGGTGTTGGCAGCCTGGAGTTGGGAAGGCCACTTGGGCTGTCCCAGCTCTTTGAGGATATGTGGGCCTTTAGCCTCCAGGCTTGTTCGTCTGACACGTCTTGCCAACATTAAAAAGAAAGAAGCTATTTTATTTTTCCAGTAGTCTTTAAAAATGGCTCCAGGATTCTGAGACACTACCTCATAGTCAGTCAGTGGCAAGCAGTCTGTCAAAAGAGCTTCTGAGTGATGCTATTGGGGACATTGGGAGCCTGAGCTAAAGAGACAAGATCAGGAATGCGCTCTTGCCAGGCTGCTGTGGCCAAGCAAGGTGCGGTACTGGGCTGAACTGCAGAGGGGCTAAAGAAATCCTCCTTGTTTTGGAGAGCTGGGTATGGGGAAGGATGAGAGGCCTGAAATGCTCGTGCACCTATGCCTGGTTGTGTAGTGAGTGTGCAGTTCAGAGTGTGCAATGCTGATGTTTTTGAGAGGCATTTGATTTCCTTCCATCAGGAATGATCCTGTCCAAACACACGTGATGCTTTCATGCACATGTGAGAGATAATGGGCGTTTATTCCCTGTTTTTTCCCTTTACTTTTTGTGGCAGTAAAACGAAGAGAGCGGATACGTCGGATGACGAGGAAGAAAGAGATCCCGAAAATGTCAAGAAAAAGAGGAAGCGAATCAAACAACTTCAGTCTGACAGCAGTGATGAGGAAGGTAATAAGATCTGTAAACAATCAGACATGTAGGCCAGGGGCCTGATTTCCAAAACATTGCTCTCCAGATCTGTTGGTCAATGATTGAGGGAATAGCTTAAAGGACCAAAGACTGTGGAAATGGCTGTAGCTTGAGCTTTGTTTACCTTTGTGCTGCAAGCACTTGGGCATAGAGTTGAGATGTCTCAGCGATTCAGTCTTTGTTTTAGCTGAGCTCAGACCTGGCTGTTTCCTCACCAAATGTGCTGGCAGTGCCACTGACATGTGGGAAGGAGGTTCCTATATTTCTTGTGAAAGATAGCCTGCCTTCCAGAACCGTGGGGCTGGTCAGAACCAGTTCCTGTGGGGAGGAAACACTCACAAGTGGCCTCCCTCTCCTCTCAGGGTCATTTTTAGTATCTTTATTCTGTCTGTTTATAGAAAGGGTTTGGAAGACGGTGCTGGAAGCAAGACTTCCAAAAAGAAAAGAGATAATAGGGAAGTTGGAGGCAAAGCAGTTGAGCCGTATCCGATGCGACTCTGTGTCTCCTCGGTGGCTGAGACAGGAGTGGGGTGCCCAGAACACTGCAAGATTTGGGCTTATAATGAGGAACAGCAGAGCTGGATCCCAAAGAATTTGGATAATTGAGGTGACAAATGCCGTTCGATATAGATAACTGGAAAATAAGTTGGAATTGAGCTTGGGAGTATGTGCTAAATGGAACAGTCATCCAGCAAGCTGCTCAGGAAAAGAGCTTGGGGATCATTACGGGCAAGTAATTGAAACCACCAGGTTGGTGTAGAGCTCCAGGAAAAGAAGGTGAAACAGCAAATGGGGTATATCGGTGAGGAGATGGAGGCCCTTGTGAGAGCCAGAGCTGATCCCTCATTTAGTGGGGCTGGCACATGGGAACAACCAGGACATCAGGGAAATCTGCAGTGCCAGAGAGAGGTGGCTGCTGTTGGTATCTTTGCAGAATCTGTGCCACCTCTAGGCCTGTTTTGTTAGCTTCCCTGCTGCCTAAATAATTTCAAGTGATCTTTGTCATCAGGTGTGTATCACTTCTTTTACTATGCCACAGGATGATAAATCTCTTGGGAAGCTGTTCTTCATGATCCTTAATTCCATCACATTCCTGTGTGAAGCTCCTTGTTTGGCTGTAAAATACATATATACATATATGCCCACACTCTCTGGTATTTATTTCTTTAAATGCTTGGCTTTCCATTTCCTCATCACTCCCCTAGTGACGAGCTGAGTTGTTTAGCTCTGAGGAGGGAACTTTGAAATCAGGCCGTCCTTGCTGGGCTGGAATCTTTCAGCTCATCCACATCTGTGAGTGAGATCAGGCAGGAGTTTGGAATGTTAGAACTCCCTGGTCTCCTGTGAGATGCCTGTGTGACCTCAGCACATGTTGAACAATTAATGCTTTTGAATGGGATGCCGTCTGGTTTCATTTATTCCAAGGTTTATATTCTCTTTAGTGACCAGGGACAGAACCTGAGGGAACGGCTGGAGCTCTGTCAGGGCAGGTTTAGGTTGGATATATGGGAAAAGTTCTTCCCCCAGAGCGTGGTTCAGGCACTGGGGAGGTTTTTTGTCTCTGCTTCTGCATCAGAACCCTTTTTGTTCTTTATTTCTTTATGTTGTGCATTAGAATTGTAAATTTATGCAAATTACAGCACATGTATATAAATTTGGATATCACTCAGTTTGCCCTTTCAGAAGGGAAAATGAGAATTGAGAGAACTCAGCCCTTTGGTCCTGCTGCTTGCCCTTCTAAATCCAACCAGATGAAAGAAGATAGATTTGAATTGTTTGGAATGTTTCTAGTGAGTCCAAACTGGCAATACTGTATTCTGTATTCACATAGAAGACTGTGAGTTGGATACAACAGATAATTGCAAAGAATAATAATATATATAGCAGCTGGACTTCAAGAGCATTTTTTCCTTGGAAAGGTTGAGGACAGGTTTCTCCAGAGAGCAGGGGCAACTTGAATCGACAGCATCAGTGAGCAAAATGGGGCCTGGAGTGACAGGCACACTTAGCAAGGTTTTGTGGGGTGTGAAACTCAGCCTGCATGGCTGGTGTGCAGCACCTATGGGCACTTCTGTGTCAGGCCAAGTCTTCTGCCTACTTCTATATTAGTCTGCTCTTGATGTACTAAGAGTAGCCCAAAATAAGCTCTCCTTATACCAGCATCAGCACATTGTACCACGCTGGAAATACAGAGAGGGCATAAGGCACAATCCTCTCCATTTAAATGATTTTTCATTAAAAAGTTATATTGGTATGAGGGTTCCTTAGTCACTGCGGGTTGTTTTGCTACCAGTGCCAGAATAAACTCCACAAATGCGCCCACAGAGGACAGGAGGTTTGGCAGCTTCAGCTGTACCAACACAGGCAGCGTTTTGCAGTGTTGACAAGTGTTTTACAGCCACTTTGGAGGGTGATTTCAGTGGCACTGTGACCTACAAACTCCGTGGGTTTTGGAGAGCCACAGCAGAAGCACTAAAGCTTCTCACAGTTTTTCCAGGCAGGGTCAGAGCAAAGCGAACAAAGCCAGGATTTACATCTTTGGTCCATCCAGTTGCCCAACTTGTATCTATTTCACGCAGCTGTTGCTGTTGAGCAAACTGTGGGCAGCAGCTAGTGGTTGACTCAGGAGTTATCACATGTCAGAGGGCTGTGTTGGCTAGAAGAGGATAATAAAGTAATAAAAGAGCTTGATAGTAGTCCTAAACACTCTGACGTGGGGAGAAGGTGCCTTCTGCCTGTCAAAAGCTGGGGAAATTGTTTGAAGGAAGCTGAAAAAAGCCCAAATTTCCCCCAAGGAATCTAGTGGAGCTGGCACTCTGACAATGCCTTCAGCAGCCTCTGCTTGAGCATGGCAGAGGCTTTTCACCAGGCTGTTTTTCAGCCCTCTTAACCTGTCCCCTCCTAAAGATATTTCCGAAGGCCTGGGGTGAGGCTGGGCAGTGGTGGTGCAGGTTTGGTGCTGGGCAGTGTGTGGAGGCCTCAGCCCAGGGTTGCTGTGAGCCTGGGACAAACACTGACGGTCCTGAGCCCCCCTTGGCCTCGCCAGCACTTCCACCTCGGGGCAGAGCCATTGTTTGGCCCTGTCCTCACAGCCCTGCTAGCCCCAGCCCCCTGAGCAAGGCAAAACCCCAGTGGTGTTATCTCACTGCTTGCATTCCCGTGCCTCGCCCTCTGCAGTAGTTGGGAGGCCGAGTCCTCGTTTGAGGAATGTGATTTATTCCCGGGCCTTGGCAGGCCGGCAGCGTTCCACTGGAGCCCTCCGTGCCCTCGGGAGGTCGGCTGGCCGCGTGCCCGGCAGCGCAGTAACTCCTCCCCACACCGACCCAATCCCCCGGGACAGCTGCAGATCCCGGGGTGAGGGCGCTGCTGCCGCCGGCAGGGCTGCCAGCACTGTCCGGGCCAGCCACATCCATGTCCTGCTCTGAAGCAATAGGGCACAGGAGGAGCTTGTTCCCCCACGTTCCCGGCTCTCTCCCCCGCATCTGAGGGCTTGCGTTTCTCACTTGGATCTCCTGGAGCTCTGTCCGCCTGCCAGCCCCACGGGAGGGTGACCCTGCCTTGCTCGTTGGTCTGAGGCCCTGCTTGTCTCGCTTTGACGTTGCTGGAAGAGGCTCCAGAGCTCACTTTGCTCCATACAAATGTCTGAAGGTGTCCTTGACTGGTTCAGTCAGTCTTGGCATTGAATGGTGTCCCTGTCCTTGAACCCAGAGGAGAGCAAGGAGGTGAAACAATGAGAACATCAGCTTTCTTTTTCGCAGTGGTTTGGGGTTTTCTGGGGTTTTTTATTTTATTTTTTTCAAATAATAGCTTGAGATGTCCCTTAAGAATCTTCTAGGATGTGTGATAGTGTACTGCACTTAATTCTTGGGTTAAGCTAATGGCATGGATTGTTTGGGATGTGTGGCACCACCAGCGAAGCAACAGCTGTTTTACCACACCCCGCCTCTTTTAATTTCTAAACAAATGATAGTCATTCTTTTTTAACAAGTAAATGAAATGTATAGCTGAAACCTTTTGGTTCTTGTGCCTGGTTTTAAGGTTTCCCTTGCTGGAACTGAGTTTTTTGGCTTGCAAAAAATCCCCAGTGCACTTCTCCCACCCTATCCCACTCTCCTTCCTTTGGGAACTGCAGCCTGTAGCATTGGACCCACGTGCTATCAAGGCGTTCCTCTTCTTAGCAGATGTCCCACCATCTCCCACACCTGAGGAAGAGAGAGCTCCATCTCCAGCACCTGTACCTGCTCTGAAAACTGAACTGGAGCCTGCATCCACGGAGGTGAGAGCAGATTAGAGTGATTAACTGCCAGAAATGAACTCCTGGTTTCTCACAGTGCTGCCATGTCCTCCAGGTGTCATCTGGAGGGAAGAAGAGGAAGCGGAAGCGTGTGCTGAAATCCAAGATGTTTATTGATGAAGAGGAAGGCTGCATGGGTAAGACTGGCCGTGCCCTACACTCACTGGAGCTCACTTTATTGACCATTTTAACAGCCCAGCCTCTCCCAGGCTTAGAGATCCACAAAATCACTTAGTTATCCCACTTGGAGCTCCTGCTCCCATACTGAGATAACTGCACCTCTGGTGAAGGCCTGGGTAGGGAGTCAGAGCTGCAGCCAAATCCTTACCCTTTTTTGATTATTCACAGATTTTCCTTCAGTCCTTTTCCCTTTCCTCCTGGTGTCATGATTACCACCCTCATTTACTCTCCTCTCCAAAGCTGCAAGCTTTTAAAGATGGTACAGAAAGAGCTTTAGGGTTTGGGATAAATTCTGGCTGAGATAACTTTGAGTTGGGTTGGTTTTTTTTTCCTTTGAGGATAAATCCAGAGCTGTGCAGCAGAACTTGATTATTTGTTAAAGAAACTTACAGTATCCCTGATAAACAGGGAATAACTTGGGGCTTGAATACTCCATAGGGTTTCTGTTTCTAAGGAACACCCTGATAAGGATTGCTCTACTTTCAGAAGAGAAGAGTCCCTACAGAAGTCCTGAGAGCCAGGGCCTTTGAATTCCAGGCAGGCTGGACTCTGCTTCCTCCTGTGACCTGGAGAAAACTGTGTAACACCACTCTATTTGTTCCCTCCATGTCCTGACATTGAAGTAGAGCTGTAAACATTCAGAGTATGTTAGTTTATGTTTTGTTGTGTTTTGGGCGGTTTTTTTTGGAGGCTTTAAACACTTAAGAGCATGGAATGTGTTTTTTGTGATGCTGTTCTCAGCTGGATTGTATGGGATCCTTTCACTCCCCAGCCTGGCATCTTCTGTTTGCCATTAACTTGGTGTGTCTCCTTTAAAGAAAGACAAAGCTGTAGCTCTCAGCAGCTGGCTGCACTGGGAACTGAAATCCCAAGTGCTGCATTCTGCTCCAGGAACTGGACTTGCACAAAGTTACCGACAGCTTTGGCTCATTGCATTGTGGGGTGTTTTGCTCTCCCATCTCAGATAGAACCATTAAAACATTTGGAAGGAAAATGGAACAAAATGGCATTAGATGGGGAGTTGAATTGTACAAACTCTGCATCCAGAGCACAGGAATGCCTCCTCTGAGTTCAGCTGTGAATATTGCCATTCTTTCCCTCCTCTTCACCCCCACAGGGTTTCATAGTCCTTTGGAAAATCCAGACTACTGGTTTTATAGTTCATACCCGTTTTATAAAAAGGGAATGCAAGCCCCTGTTGTGCCCTTGGGAGACAGGTCCTGTGGGACACAGAGAGGGGTGGGGCTGGGATACTGAGGAACTGGGTAGGGAGGAGATGCTGCTTTCTCTACTGCAAATCCTCCAGCCCTGTTGTGCAGGACTTGCTGTCTGGTTATTGTCCAGTTTCCTCCCCTCCATTCCCCACCCATTCCATGCACAGGCCTAATAATTTAAAGGCAAAATAACTTGCAAATCTCCCAGGCTAATGTAAATTTTAGTTAGTCTTTGAAATATAGGGGTTTTTTCCCCTCTCCCTGCTGTGTTTTTATTTTTAAACCAAAGGAGGTTTTAAGAGATGTTAAATACTAACATTAGAATGAGGCTGTACTTTATATTTCTCCACAATTTTAAGTGATGGTTTTCACAATAGCTGCAATAGCAAGGAATTGGTGTCAAAAAGCAAAAGTAATTTAGGGATTAGCCCTGAGGGAAATTGAGCAATTAAAGTGTGTGTGGAGTTAAGCACAAGACACATTCCTAGGCATCAACAGGAATCCATGGGTTGAGAGCCTGCTCTTAGTTGCTAGTGAAGGGGAATTACTGGGGTCTGAGTTTGTGTGTTTCTACCTTGCACTTCCTAAAGCTTGGAAGGACACACATGGGCTTGGAGATTGGAGTATCCACATGTGCGTTGGAGGGAAATTTGTTTTACAGCATTTTAGAGCCACTGTGATTTCAGGAGGGAGTCTGGCTGTGAGTGGGGCATCAGTAACTGTGTCTGTGTACCTATAGGCGCTGAAAATACAGACTTTTAAAGTTCAGCTGAGATTGCAGCCAAAGAAAATTGATCTAAGCTGCATTACTGCAGCTTACTCCCAAACTGGAGGGGGTTAACTGCACGCTTCGGAAGTTCCCAGTGATTCCTGACAGGGCTGACAACAGGATAAGATTTTTAAGCTCACCCAGTGGTCTGTGAAAGCTGCTCCCTGAAAAGTCTGTTGCCTCTGAAGGGAGGTTGCTTGGTTTGCAGCCCCTGTTTGAGGTTCTGCTAGTGCTGCCCAGGAGGATTTCTTAGCATTCCTCTTCCCAGTCTCTGGTGACGTAGGAAACCTGATTTAATTTGATACATTAATACAAGTGAAAGCCAGTTTCCCAGAAGAAGGGAAGTTAAGACATCTGTTTAAAAGAATACAGTTGCTGAAGAAAAATGGCTTACTAGAAGAATCCCAGAGCACTGCTGGGAAAGCTGATATAACAACATTTGCTGGGATCTGACGGTGGCTTTCATCAGTGGAGCTGACTCCAGTTTAATTTCCGTGAGCGTTGTTTTATATCCCTGGGTTTTCCAGTGCCGGACGCTGACAGCAGTGAGCTGGCAATCCCCTTCAGGCAGAGTCCCTGATTGCAGGCACGGCTTTGCGTTGGTTTTTTTTATAAAGGATTTCTTTGTATTTGCCCTGTTTGGCCACCTCTGTGGAAAGAAGCTGCCCCAAAGGTTTTGTGCCCCTTGAGATTGGCGATATCTGCTTTGGTCTTTGCTGCCTGTCTAGTGTGCTGGTGAGAGCAGCTTGGAAATGTCTCTAGGTTGTCCTGCTTGGATTTCTGGACAATCTGATTGCTTTGGCCCTTCTGGAAGTTGGACCAGGTCAGGATGGTGGGGTTTAGCCATAAAGTAGATGTTCTGTTGTCCAATGCTAAGCTGCTGTTTCTGATCTCCTTCAGATTCATCCCTTTCTGATGGCTGCTTGTCGGCCTCTGCCATAATAATTAGAATCTGAGGATCACTGAGTTTGGAAAAGCCCTCTAAGGTCATTGACTCCAACTGTTCCTTCAGCACTGCCAAGGCAACACTAACTGCCACATCCACAAGGCTTTTAAATCCCTGCAGGGACGGGGACTCCACCACTGCCCTGGGCAGCTGTGCCAGGGCTGGACAGCCCTCTTAGGGAAGGAATTTTCCCTAATATCCAACCTAAACCTCCCTTGGCACAACTTGAGGCCATTTCCTACTGCTTAACCTAGAGCAATGGACTTAGTTCCTGTGTCTAACAGCTGCCCCTTGAACCCAAAACGTTCCTTTCCAGGAGAGCAATAGGAAGGCTGTAGTGGGGAGATCTTTGGTATAAAGGTGGCTTAACCATCATCATCCTCTGCTCCCTTCCCTCTTCTTTCTGCCAGTGACTGAGAAGGTTTATGAGAGCGAATCCTGCACGGACAGTGAGGATGAATTCCCCAAGCCCAAGGCACCAGCTCCACACAAACAGCCTGTGCTGCCCACGAAGAGAGAACCAAAGGAAGAAAGGAAGAACTTGAAGAAAGGGGCAGCTCCTGCCAACAGAGCCAACAAACAGGTCTCCATCATGGGCTTTTTCCAGAAGAAATGAACTGGGTCTTTCTCCCGGTCCTCTTGGCAACTTGGGAATGCTGCCCCCCTTTTTTTTTTTGTGTGGCTCTCTGCAAGCTGCTGCTGCTTGTGGAGGCCAGCATGCAACCCCTGGTTACGCAAGGTGTCCTGCTTACTGTGTAAGGAAGCCCTCTGGACTAGATTTTGTATCAGAGAAAAGTTTTTATTTGTTACTGCAATAATTTCAGTCATCTTCACTAAGCAGTGTGGGAACTGCCAGCTAGAAGCAGCATCTAGAGGAACTCTTGAAAGGCTGTTGAATCTGTTCACAAGAAATTGTATTTTTTTAATCACCTCTTTGGTGCTAAGTTAGGAGAGGAGTTGTGGCATTTTCCTCCCCTCTTTGTACACCCCCAGCTCTCCAGATTGATCCAAACGTTCACGTTGGGTAGAAGGCGTAATGTAGCAGGTCTTCAGGCACAGGCACAAATATTGAACATCTGCTTCAGCTTTAACTGAATGAAATGTACTTCATTTTCCCCCTAAGACCGGTAAATAGTTTTTGCTCTGCCTTTCATAATCTTTTTTTGGACAAAGCAGTGCATATAAAATTCAGTTACTCTTTCCTTCCTTGAGCATATCCTCTGTAACTTGCTCAGATGCCTAATTATAGACTGGGGCACTGTTGGTGTTCTGTCTTTACAAAAACATCCTTGAAGCTTCCCACCCAATTGGCTCTGGAGTAATTGGGGGAAGGCTTTGCTGTTATTGGGAAAGAAACGGATCTGTAACCCTGGAAGCCAATGAGTCAGAGGGAAGGGTGATTAGAGGGCACTGCTGATAACACCAGGCAGGTACCAGGGAACAGTTGCAGGCTGCATTGTGGAGTTGCCCAAAGGGTTTTTTTACAGGCGTAAACCAGAGAACAGAAGAGATTTTCCTTGGACATCTCATCATCTGCCTGCTGAAGGAAGAGTCTCATGGCACATGGTCCTGAGGAACCTGCTATAGGAAAAGAATAAAGCACAGCCATTAACCAGAAAGGAGCTCATGGTCTGGGCCTCCTGCTTGGCTGATGCTAAGGCTGATAGACAGATGTAGAAGATTTTCCAGAGGGCCTGATGCCGAGCACTCCTGAAGCTTGGGCTGGTGAGTGCTTCAACTGTTGACACAGCCAGGGGCTGGTGTCATCAGTGGTTGAGAGGACCTGCTGCACCCCAACAACATCACTGGGTTCGCACCCATGCTGTGGCCAGGGAAGAGAATGAACAACCTTGTCCTGGTTTAATGAAGAAAATTTAACTGTGGAGAGAAACCCACCCTGCTGTAGTGTTTCTGTTGTTCTTGAGAGTTGAGGGTGTATTTTTAAAGGTAACAATAAGTAACAAATCCCATTAAACACAGGTTGGGGGTTTTTTTTGTTTGGTTTTTTTTTTCATTTGTCCTTATTCATTAAATAATGTGTCAAATCCTGATTTCCAAGGGTGGTTGTGATATTTGACTGCGTGGAAGTCAAAGACGTTTCCCTGGTGAAGTGGGTAAAGGTTTCTTCCATGAAAACCAGGACGGGAAGCTTTCAATTGTGTGTTTCAGGGCATCTGAAACTTCAAAATATCAGGATTTGCATTCAGTTTGGCCCCCTGGAGTGTCATTCCTGTGGCAGAGGGATAGGACAAGGTGTCCTGGTCCTCCTGCTCCTCACCTCTGCTGGAGCTCCTGGCTCCACCCCGACTCCTGTAACCAGATGGACGTCATACGACACTTCCTCAGGAAAATGACTTAATGTCTGCAGGAGCGGGACCCGGGAGAACTTCAGACTTCCAAAAACCATGATCTCATACTCCCCACTCACACACTCTATGGACTGCCAGCCCCAGGGGGGCTTCAGGTCCCTGGATGCCCCCTTGGCCGAGGCTGGAGTGTCCCCAGGCGATGCCTGGGAGCAAGGAATTGGGGCTGGAGAGAGGGAGAAGGCTCCCTTGTAGGTGGGGGTCACTCATTTAGCACCCAGGGGCTGGAGAGGGGCAAAATGTCTGGGAGCCAGGCTCTGGCTCTTGGAACGTGGAGCCCATCTCCTGCCTCGGGACATGGTGCCTGGTGGGGCTCAGGGTCCAAAGCCTGAGATGGAGAGGTCTTTGTAGCTGTGCATGTCTCTTTTACAGCTGGAGATCCATATCCCAGGGGGATCTCCTCTTCCCCCTGTACCTCCTTTCCCACCACATTTACACCCTCAGAGGAGCCTCAGAAGAGGCTTTCATTTAATGAAGTGTTTCGTTTAATGAAGTGCAGTTTATAGTGTTTCTTCCCTCCCTGACAGCCTTGTTTCGGGCAGAGGAATCTTCATCTTTGTTTTCCAGGTGCACTGAGGAGTTGCACTGTCAGAAACTCCAGGCTGAAACCATTGCTGCACCGGGCTCTGGTTGGACAAGGTGCCTCTGAACCAGCAGCCCCCGGGAAGGGCCTGAAGTGCTGCTCTGAGGGATGCAAAAGCCCCATCCCTTGTTCAGGAGACAGCCGAGCTGATTTACAACCCTCCTTCCCACAGGGCAGGGCTTGCTCGGAAAAACCCTGCTGTTCCCGCTGGGGCATCGGGAGATAACAACCAGAGGGATCCGAGGAAGTGCCGCTGCTGCTGAGGAGGATAGCTGGGCTGGGCAGGAGGGTGTCCTGGCAACCTGCTGGGAATTGTTTTGCTCTCCCAACAGGCGATGCCAGCTCGGCCGCAGGCACCGGAGCGGGGAACAGCAGGGCCTTATAAGGAAGCGAAACACGGCTCAGCGATTCCCAGGGACAGCAGGAGCTGCCAGGGCCGTGCCTCGGCGCCGGGGACCACGGAATCACGGAGTCCAGTAGGTTGGGAAAGACCTCCAAGTCCACACTGTGACCGACCCCCACCTTGTCAGCAGCCCGGAGCTCTGAGTGCTACATCCAGCCCTTCCTTGGACACCTCCAGGGATGGGGTCTCCAAACCTCCCCTGAGCAGTCCCTTCCCATCCCTGAGCCTTCTTTCCATGGAGAAATTCCTCCTGATGTCCAGCCCTTCCCCAGCTCCGTTCCCTTCCCTGGACACGCTCCAGCCTCTCCAGGTCTCTCTTGTTGGGAGGGGCCCAGAGCTGCCCCCAGCACTGGAGGTGCCCCAGCAGTGCCAGCACAGGGGCCATTGGCCTCATGCCCACCTGGGCTCACCTGGGTTCATGTCCAGCTGCTGGCACCGGCACCCCCAGGGCCTCTTCCAGCATTCCAGCCCCTCAGCCCCAGCCTGGAGCGCTGCCTGGTTCTCCCTGTCTGGGGAACGGGGTGCACATGAGGTGCAGGTGCTTCTGCCCAGGTGGAGCTGAGGGATGAGCACGAGGGCACAGCCACTGCCAGAGCCAGCCCAGGGAGCAGAACCAGGAACTTGGCCTGGGCAGAGAGGAGAAGGGAGGGAAGCTGCAAAACTAAAGGTGGAAAAGCATCTGTGGGATTTTGGAGATGACTTTTCCACATCCTCCCACAGTGGGTACCATATCCCACTCCTGCGGTGGGATCCCTGTGCAGGAACCAAGCATCCCATCCCACACAATCACAAGGGCACCAGGGCCATGATGCTGGGGAAGATAAGCCATCCTGCCTGGGTGCTGAGCATCCCCCCCAGGAGCTGAGCATCCCACCTTGGGGCTGGGCATCCCCCTGGCTGTGGACCTCCTTCCCTTGGGGCTGATCATCCCGCCTTGATGCTGAGCATCCGCTCTTAGGGTTGAGCATCCCCCTGGCACGGAGCCTTATGCAATCCCTCATCTCCCTGTGGCCACGTCCCTGGCTCATGGTGTCCCTTGCTGTCCCTGTCCCCAGGAGCATCCCCGGAGCTGCAGCTCCCGAGCCGCCCGGCACGTCCCGGCCTTGTTTACTCCTCCTGTCCCGCCGCGTCGCTTCACCCCAGCGCTTCCTGGGCTGGTGTCTGAAAATAGATATTTTTAACCTTTTAAAAATAGAAAGTCTCGCAGAGCAGCAGCTCCTGTTTTTCCATTCCCTTCTCATTTCATCTCAGGGCGACAGAACCCGAGCCGGGCCACGCCGGGGGTGGCGGGAAGGCGGCCCCGTAAACAGGCTCCTGCAAAAGGGGCACTGGGGAAAACACACGTGTGCCTTGAGAAGGAAAAGAAAGCGAAGAAAGAGAAGGTAAGGAAAAAAAAGCAACTAGAAAGACCGGCCACTTTTCGCACGGAGCCTTATTTGGTATTTTCATGAAAAGTTATATCTTCACACTGTAAAAAACGCCACTTATTACTCATGCTTTACTAGGTAAGTGTATTTTCCTTGGCAGTGAGCGCTCTGGGGTTTTTTTCTCACTTCACTACTCCCGTACAAACCATTTCGAAGGTTTCATTAGTTTCTCCATCAGAGCTGGCGCTGCTGCTGCTGTCTGAGGGCTGGGCTGTTAAACCCAGACACAGCCGCTGTTTGTTTGGGACGTTTTCAGCCCGACCTGTGGGGCTGCGAAACTCCAGCGCGGGTGTCCCACGGCGGGGCCCACGGGGAGCCCTTTCAGCCCTGTCACCGGTGTCACCCTGCCCCTGGCACCGCCTGTGGATGGGCACTGCCCATCCCATGGTCGCTCCGTGGTGTGTGGGCGTTGCTGTGGGCATCCCCCTGTCACCCAGAGCAGGGCTGCCACCCCATCCCCTGGTTGTTACAGGTGTGTGGGAGTCACCCCGTACCCATGAGGCGCATCGATGTCACCCTGTCTTCATCCACACAGGTGGATGTCACCCTCTCCCTGTTGTCTGTGCAGACACCTGGGGGTGTCAGTGTCCCTACACAGGTGGATGTCACCAATGCCCGTGGCACTGCGTCTGCGTGGGCATCGGTCCGTCCCACGTGTGGGTGTCACCGTCACTATGCACAGCCACCGCCTCGTCCTCAGGGTCACAGCACACCCAGGGACATCACCCTGTCCCCATGGCCACCACATGCCCGCGGGTGTCACCGTGTCCCAGGGGCCCTGCTGCCAGCCCCATGCCCGTCCTGCCGGCCATCACCGCCCCGGGGCCGCCTGGCCGCGCTCCCCAGCCGCTCTAAAAGCCAGCTTTGTGTTTTACAGCCAGGCCCTCGCTTGGCACACGATTTTAATTAGAGTCTGGTTACACGGCTCAGCAGATGTGGAATGTATTTCTTAGCCCAGGTGGAATAAATCTATTGCCATAAAAAC
>VZTR01002699.1:32409-61456 GCA_013400775.1 Chaetops frenatus
TAAATTCTCCCCTCTAAATAGCTCAGTATTGAGATGCACAGCCCCCCGGGCTCCCCCTGCCTGCTCCCCCTCAATGCAAACCCTTTTCTAAGTGCTTAATGAGCTTTAATTTTATTATATTCCCTGACTGTATGGAACCGGCTTCTGGTCCTGGCACAGGTTCCCGGCTACTGGCCCCTCTGCAAGGGGGTGCAGGGGACTGCTCAGCCCCATGGCCGGGGAGTTTCGGGGTGCCCACTGGGGTGTCACCCTACCCTGCAGGGAGTGCTCGAACTGGGGGCACAGCAGGGCTCAGCTGAGGGACCATCGCGTCCTCCCCTGTGACAGGGACGTGCCTGGGCACTGGTCCCCACAATTTGGAGAGGTGTGGCTGCTGGGAGCAGCCATGAGGTCCTTCCTGCCCTTGGCGGGTCCCTCGTGGTGCAGGGGATGTCCCCAGGGATCCGCAGAGGGTCTGGTGCAGTGATGGGGATTGTTCCTCCTCCCCCTGCTCTTCCTCTATGTTGCTACTCCAGGGGCCAGGTTAGTCCCTGGCTGGTGAGCAGGATGGTTTGGGATGTGACATCTTCCTCCAGGCTCCACCCCATCAAAGCAAGGACTGGAGCCCAGGGCAAAGCCTGGAGAGCTTTGTGAGCCATCACAACGCTCTGTTGAGCCTCTCAAAAAGCTCCAGGATGTCTAAAAGCTGAAACAAGTGAGGAGAGGGGGAAAAGAGGAGGACATGGGAGAGGAGCGTGCACAGAGTCCATCCCATAGGGTCACCAGGATGTCATTTCCTACAAGCCTTCCATGGGCACCCCCCACTGCATCATCCTTAACTAAGACATTTGAAGAAGAAAATCCCAGGGACTTTTGCTTGCAAGGGATTCCTCCTGCCTCCCTGTACCTTGGGGAAAGGGAATAAAACCACAGGCCCTGTGAGAAGCAGAGCCTGAGCCCTCCCCACCAATTCCCAGCTGGGAGATTTGGCTCTGGGCTCCCCCAGGAGCATTCCCCCAGCTGGCCTCTCCTCTGGCCCGCTGGCTGGGAATTTGCAACCTCCTCTGTGCCAAGGAGCTGCAGATGACGTTATCCCTCCTCCCCAGACCAGGTGTGGGGAGTATGGCTGCTCCCTGGGGGTGCAGAGCTCCAGAGGGATGAGGGACCATCCCCACCATGAACAGAGACCCCCAGGACTGGGGAGAGCATCACTCAAAGCCTGTCTTGGAGACCCGTGCAGGGATCAGGCTGCTCTGCTGCTGGAATCTCCAAAGGGAAGAGCAGGGAGCCAGAGCTGAGCTATGGCTGCCTGTCCCAGCTCTCACCACTTCTCCACATGCAGCCCATCATCTGTCTTGTCCTAGGAGACACCAAGGCCCTTGGGGACGAGCCAGCAGCCAAAGGAGCCCAGACATCCCCATCCCAACCTGCACATGTGCTGCCTGGCCAGGGAGGAGAGGGAAAACTCAGCTTTTGGGTCATGGGAAAATGATCTCACGGAGATAACGACCAGCTAGAAAGGGTTAAATTGCCATTTCAAAGGCAGAACCGTCCTCAGAATCTTTTTGGATTAATTAGGGTTAACCCTGGCCTTGCCAACCTGAAGGGCAAAACTCCTCGGATACCAGTGTGTCCCCATTTGCACTGGAGCTGCTCAGACCTGCAGGGCAACAGGTTCCCAAAGGCACCAAATGCCTTTTTGGGGGTCGTGGTCAGCTCGGGCCAGCATTTGGCGAGGTTTATCCAGAAATCCAACAGCAGTCCTGTGACCTCTTGCTTATTAGCAGGTCAACACCATCTGGAGAGTTTGTCCTGGGAATTTTGGGTGTCTATCAGAGGCTAGGGGTTGCTTAGATGAAGGGCCAAATTATATTCATCTCTAATCGACCTTTTTTTGTTCCTTTTGGTGATTTGTATTCAGCTCCAATAATCCATCCTGGGAAGGCCGGAAAGCACTTGGCAGTTTTCCCTGGAAACCTGTTGGCCCAGGTGGCGGTGGCTGAGAGCTGCACCACAGATCAGTGTGGCCATGGGCACGCATTGAAAGCCTCCACCCCTCGTGGAACTGGGTCTTCCTGACTTCCAGGGGAGGTCGTGGAGGGAAGGACAATGTGCAGCTCTCCTCTGTGTCTGTCCAGGCCATTCCAGATTCCCTCTCTCCACTTGGGAGGAGCAGGAGCCCACATGGGTGTCTGTGTAACTTCTCAGGACGTGCTAAAAGCAGCTTGGAAGGGGATCAGTGTTTCCATTCATTTTTCAGTGCCGATCTTCCGGCCGCAGAACAGGAGCCGGAAGCCTGAGGGGCTTTGGAGGAGCCCCCGTGGGTCCCTCTGCAGCCCCCTGCCAAATCCTGCTCACAAGCTTCTGCCTCGGGCAGCCCCCAGTGAGCAAAACTCCCCTTTCCCAGGTTTTCCTGTGAAAGCTGCAGCCTGCAGCACGCAGCACCAAGCTAAAAACATACGTAGAGACAGGCAGGGTAAAAAAAAAAAAAAATTTAAAACCCCTAAATTTGCCCTGTTTGGATGGACTCTGACATTGCAGGTGGTGCTGTGGGGCACACTTGCCTGATTTTCTAGATTTCCCATCTATAAAGTTTTCTTGGAGACCTGCCTGTCCATGCCTCTTTGGACCTGTGGGTTTAATACCTTGTGGTTCCCCTTGCCTAGAGGCTGGAGGATGGATTGCTGAGGTTATCCTGGAGTTTAGCCCTGAGTGGGGCTCTGTTCCCCAGGGGTGTGTGTGTGTTTGGGGGTCTGGTGCCACAGGGCACAGCCAGGGGCTGGAGAAGCTGTCAGTCCTCATCCACTCAAACTCAGCTCTTAAAGCTGGAAGAGGAGCGACTCCAGGCTGCAACACATGTGGCCAAATCCTTTTTTCCTGCTCCTGCCAAGGCCACCACCTTCCACTGGGGACACCAGCCTCAGAGGAGCTGGGTGAGGCGTGGGTTGGTGTTTGCTCTGCAGTCCCTCTCCCTGTGTCTAATGAGTCCATCAGGATTATTTGCGTTGTCAGTGCAGCTGGGAGGCAAAAAGAGGTGTCTGGGCCAAGCAGTCCTTCTTACTTCATTTTCAACTGTTTGCAAAGCCCCTGATCAGACAACCCAGATGGTGCTAAATGGCCGTGAAGAGCCATTAGACAGTGGGTTATTGTTGTGCTTGTTGAATTAGATAATTGTGATGGGCCTGAACTAATTAATTTCTACCCAAGAAAGTAGCACTGAATCCTGGTCTTTTGGCAATACTGGTGGGAAGGACTTGTAAGCAGTTTCCTTTGGATTTGTCCAGCCTCTACAAACAGGGATCTCTGCTGGAGTCACACACTTCCATGGCCAAAAATCAGGGGAGCAAGAAAAAACACCCGGAGGGGCCATCAGAGGCAGCAGAAGTGGCTCTCCCTCCTCCCAAGGGGCAGGAGAGCTGTGGGACAATCCACCAGCTCCTTTGTGCCATGGGTCTGTGCTACCTCCACTCTGGAATGCCCACATTTGGGGATGGGCAAAAGCCAAACATCCTGCTGGAGGAAAGGGCCTCTGGGACTCTCCTCATGCCATGCTGGTCAAATTTCCTCCATCCCTCTTTTGGCTCCAGCTGCAATCTCCAAGGATTTCCCTGCTTTTCTCATCACCTCTTTCTTCCAGGAAGCCAGGGGCTTTTTCCAGTGTCAGGATAGTCCTGACTTGCTGGCAAAGCTTCTCTCTGCAGGGATTTCTTTGTTTCCTGATTCTGGGGGTGTCAAGCTTTGACAAAGCTGGAGACAGGGAAATGCGATCCCATTTCCCCAGCAGAGCTTGGACAACCTGCCAGATTAGGTACATCCTGAGCTGCTCCTGCATTCAAAAAGGTGAAGGAATAGGAGAAAAGAGTGATTACAGACACATTTCTATGTGAGAAGAGACAGGAAATATTAGGACTGTTTAGTCTGGAGTGGAGACAGGTCTGTGGTGGCACGAGAACAGCCTGTGAGCCCTGCAGTACCGACAGTCCTCTGGTTTCTCCATTTCTCACCACCAAAAAAGAAAGGGATGTGCAGAGGAGAGTGGACGTGGGGGAGATGTTTGCCCAGCACAGTGTGTGGGTCTCTGTGGAGAGATTTTAAGGGAAATCCTATCCTTTTGGGGAGAAATCCCTCCCTTTGACTGGGGGAAGGCGATACGAGAACCTACAACCCAATTCATTGGGAGATGCCTAAAAATTCCAACCATCTCCAGAGCTGTGGGCTTCATACAGGACATTTGGAGCAGCACCAAACCTTCTTTTGTGTGGCTGCATTTCCCCACGGCAGAGCCCTGGTGATGCAGTGACACCCCAAGCTGAGCAGTGCACGTCACCAGCACCAGCTCTCCCGGCTGGCTGCTCCTGTGTGGAAAAAACTCCAGCAAACACACCCAGGAGGTGTTGGCTTCCCCACAGGGATGGGGGGCTTCGTGCACGTTGAGGTGAAAGTGGATATTTTGTGTGACTGAAAACCCGATGCAATGGAAAACAGCAGGGGCTAAGGAAGTGAGTGGAGCTGGCAATTATATAGACATATAGTTTGGAGAAGTGTTTTGACTAACCTGATAATGCAGCATGAAATAGCGTGGCTCTGACGTAAAAAAGCCCTGAGACCCCTGAGGTAGAGCCAAGATTTTTGATGGTGACTTGCCATCCATCCCAGAGCACACAGCCACGGGGAAATTCTGGTTGGATGGGACCCCAGGAGGTCCCTGGTCCAATCTTTCTCTCCAGGCAGGGATAACTTCGAAGTTACATCAGGTTGTTCAGGGTTGTGTCTAGGAGAAGACTGGGTTTCTCCAAGGATGGGATGCCCCTCCCCTCCTTGGTCCCAGTTCCAGCATTTCTGAAGGGGAAAACATTTTTGGCATATCTTCCATCTGGACCAGGTCCATCCAGTCCCTTTCTGCCTGGTACTAGGGACGCAAACTGGTGCCCAAATGCTCTCTGCAGAGACCAAGGGTGTCTCAGCACAGGCTGGACCAGCCGTGGGAGATCTGGTGCACTTACTGCACTCCAAAGAGATCACAGCAGGAGGACAGAGGATTGCAAGAGGGCTGGCAGGACATACAGGGACATGTGATGTCCCAAAGCCCCCAGTGTCACACAAGCTGGATTTGGGTGTTTGCTGTGAGTTTTTTCCCTCTCAGGACATCAGGCTGCCTCCAGGGGACAGCTTGGAGACCCCTGATGCTCCTCCAGCTTGGTGGTACCACCAGTGAGGTTGGAAAGGACCTTTAAGGTCAATGAGTGCAAATGCGCACCCAGCACCGCCAAGGCCACCACTGACCCATGTCCCCAGGTGCCACATCCACATGGCTTTTAAATCTCTCCAGGAATGGGGACTCCACCACTGCCCTGGGCAGCTGTGCTACAGCTGGGCAAGCTTTTAGGGAAGGAAATTTTCCCTAATATCCAACCTGAACTTTCCCTAGCACGGCTTGAGGCCATTTCTTCTGTCCTGTCACTTGCTCCCTGGGAGCAGAGCCCGACCCCCACCTGGCTGCCCACTCCTGTCAGGGAGTTGGAGAGAGTGAAAAAGTCTTTTCCAACCCGAACAGTTCCACGCTTCCCTGAGCATCTCTGCAGCCACAGGCTGAGGTGGCTCAGGAATGGTTGCAAACTCAGCCGGCGCTGCCCGTGTCAGCTCTGCCCCCGCACCAACCCCGTGTTCACAGCTCGGGGTCTCACCGGGGCGATGCCTGCCGAGGGAACGACGCAGGGAGGAGGAGCAGGGCGAGGAAGGCGATGCCTCCGGCCGCGGAGCGTTGGCTTCTGCCCTGGGGCTGCCGATCCAATTACAAGGGTTAATCCCAGCGGTGCCCCGCGGCGAGAGCGGAGGTGCCTGCTTCCAGGCTCCTGGGAAGGCTGGGCATTACTGAGCATCACTGGCACCCCTGCAGGCATTGCTCACTGCCCCCAGCTCCATCCGGCCCCCAGCCTGGCCCTCTGCCCCGTCACAGCCACGTCTCCTCAGCAGTGCTGGCACAGAGCTTGGTCACCAGCCCCTTGTGGCCCTCGTGCGTGTCCCCAGTGCTCCGATGGAAGGGGCCTTCACAGTCCTGGGAAAATGGAGTCTCTGACACTGGTAGGCCAAGGAGAAGCTACAGCCATGCAGGCAGCCGTGGGGCAAGGATGTGGCTTCTGCCCCCCCCCCCCCCCCCCCNCACCTCACACCATGGGGAGCACCCCTGATGCTGAAAGCCTCACTGGGATTTTTTCCGGGATAAACCTTAGGCAGCTCAGCCCCACTGTGTGGCCCTGGTGTGCAGTGCTGGCTCAGGGCTTGAGCCCCAGGCTCTGTTTTCAGCCCAGAGCCATGAGCAGACCATAACAAATGGGGAGGGGTGATCCCCTATGGATGAGCAAAGCATCTGTGGGATGTCTCTGCATTCCAACCCTGAGGATGCTGCTTGAGTGAGTGCAAGGGAACCAGGCCCCACCAGGGGCCCCGAGCCTTTACACAGACCCTACAGGGAAAGGAGAACCAGCACAGGAAGCCAAATCAAGAAGAGATTTTAATCAGATTTGTCAGACAGAATTGGATCTCCAAATAAATAGATTTATCAAAACAGAATAAAACAAGAATCCAGGGATAAATACATGTACCAAAACAACCTGAAAACCCCCCAAAGCTGTTTCCAGACAGAGGGAAGGTGATGCTGCTGCACGCCCTCCTCCCCATGCTGCAGAAATGATCCTGTTCACCCTTTGGGAGATGCCCCTCCTGTGAATAGATATTATATAGGATAGATATAAATATATAGCACTATAAATGCTGGGTAGCGACCTTAGTGCAGCATTCAGGGTCTCAGACCCTGCCAGCAGGTGGGTCCTCCCAAAACCTACATTTTCAAGTGACCTGCAAAGAGGGGGAAAGAATCGTCCCAGCTGGAAGAGAGGAGATTTTTAAAAAAAAACACCCCTTGGAGAGCATTCAGCCAAAGAAACCCCTTTGCAGATCCCAGGGGCTGCAAGGAAAGAAAGAGGGATGATTTTTCTTTCTTTGCAGGTCATCTCTCCGCCGGCAGCTGGTGACAAGCACAGTCATGCTCTGCTTTGCTGCGCGCTCCTGATGCTCCTCAGGAATGCCGGGATGGATCCCACCTCCTCCTGTCGCACCAGGTCTCGCCCCTCTGCCACCTCTCCCTCCTCCCTCTGCTCACCCAACATCTTTGGGATAGAGGTAGGTGATGGCCAAGCTCCTGCACTCTCCTGCTGGAGGGAGGCACCTACACAGCTGTGGCTTCAACACAGATGGATTGGGATCGTTCTCTGGAGTTGCTGGAGTTTCCACTAGTGTTACCTGTATTGCAGTGCCAGTCTATTTAATAATGCAGCTCTGGAGTTCATATATATGTGTATGTGTGTCTGTGTGTAGATAAATCAATAGTTAGAGAAAAGTTCTTTGCTTTACAAGCTCTTTGTTTCCTTCTCTGGGCTTTCTGTCATCCTGAGCTCCGAAGTCTGGGCTCGGAAGATATTCCAGTGACCTGAATGAGCAAAGACAGACACACATTAGCACCAGCCTTGGAGCAGGGAAGCACAATTCCCCCATGTGCAGCACCCTCAGCACTGAGGAATCCACAAGGACCTCGCTGTGAGAGAGGTCTGCCCACAACATGGGCCTTGCTCAGAGCAGCTCGTCAGTGATCCCAGCCCTAGACTTTGTCATCTTCCAATTAAAATGGTGCTTGGAGGGATCCTCTTACCCTTGCAATGTAATTAGTGGCACAATCAACAGCACTTACAATGCTTTTCCTGGAGAACACTTGCACAGTCTGAAAAGACAAGGGGCTCAGACTGAAACAGGGATAAATTTCCCTCCCCACCTCCTCAAAGGCTGCTGTGACGTGGTGTTAGGTCCATGTCCTCGCTGGCATGTCTCAGATTTGGACTGACTTTCTGCCTCTCGGGGGAAGAAGCATTTTGCTTGTCTTCTGTCTCAGCCTCAGAAAGCCAAAATTTCAGTTTCATGGGCAGTGGCCAGGTATGGTTCTCTCCTCCCTTCTGCCAGCCCCATTTGTTTGGGGTGGGTTGCTCAACCCCCACCCCCCACCCCCCCCATTTATATTCATTTTTCTGCTGCTGCCTCAGCCTTGGGTCATCGTTCAGCAACCTATGGTAGGGGGAAATCCTGCTGCAGAAGAAGGAATCCCTCTGAATCCCCCAAGGAGCTGCAGACTCCCAGCAAATCAAGTGTGGAGGTGTGAAAACCCCCCCAAACCAGGACTAAGTGTCTTGCTCCCCCAAAGAATGCCTGGATGTGCAGGAGGTGGCTGGAGGTGCTTTCCCTCCAGGTCTTCTCTTCCCTCAGTGCAATCCCAGCAAGGATTATGCAGCCCCAGTGTCATCACCCTGGCGGTGGAGGGAATATTTTCTAGCTGAATTAATCTCCTGCTGTGAAGAAATCACCAGTCAGAGCTTTCCAAGGACTTGCAGCCACGGCAGTGGGGTGGTTTTGCAACAGGGTTATTTGTCAGGGGAAACTGAGGCAAGAAGAAAGAGGCACATGCCAGACATGGCTCTGATCCAAACCTATCCCACCAAACCCCAGTCCAGCCAGGCGAGGAGGGAGCCAGCAGGAAACAGCATGGCAGTTTCGCTCCATGCAGGCACTCCTGGCATGTGCACCAGCATTCCTGCTCTTTGTCATGTTTACGCACATCCCAAGACAGCCAGAATGATTTTTTAAAAATATTTCAACTGTTTATTTTTTAGCTAATCCCTCGCACCATTTTTTTTCCCTCCCCCCATGCTCCCAGTAACACCAGATGGATTAGATACAAAAATCAAACAGTTTTACGGGCTCTGGAGAGACAAAACCTCTGGATTTCACAAGAGTGCATCCACTTTTAGAAAGCTGGCTGCCCTTTCCAACACCATAAAGTGAAAATGTGGCTGTCAACCAGGAGTGTTGCATATGGGTGTGAAGACAGGTCAGCCCCAGCCCAGCTACACTTGCACAAGCCTTTTCCCCATGGTTCAACTCCCCACGCCATGCTGGGATTTACACAGCCTTTTTGGAATGGCCAGAGCAGAGCAGGAAATCAGGAGGTTGTTTGGGGCAGGGAGCGCTGAAGGAGTAAGAAAATGGGATTTTTCTCTCCCTACCTTCGTTTGTCCTGGTGATCAGCCTGAAGTTTTGTGCTTCTTGCTTGAATTCTTGTTTGCTGATCTTCTTGGTCTGGATCAGATGGAATATTCCTGCAGAGGATGACACGAGGCATCAGATTCTGCAATGGCCAATTCAAGGCTCACACAGGTTTGGATTCTCTGTCCCCTCCTGTCACTGTCTTTCTCGGGGTCCTGGTTTGGTGCAGGACCTGCTGCCAGAGCCTGGTGGGAGCTGGGAATGAATCCAGGGCTGGCCAAGGCCAGGAAGCATCTCATTTAAGTACCAGATTAGATGTTAGGAGGAAGTTCTTCCCTGTGAGGGTGGGGAGGCCCTGGCACAGGTTGCCCAGAGAAGCTGTGGCTGCCCCATGCCTGGAAGTATCCAAGGTCAGGTTGAAGCACCCTGGGATAGTGGAAGGTGTCCCATCCACAGCAGGAGTGTGGAATGGGATGGGCTTGAAGCTCCCTTCCAACCCAAACCTTTCTAAGATTCTATGGTTCTGTGAAAACAGTCACTGCTTGTTAGATCAGGATGTTTTACCACGTAGCAGGTGAAAGCAATGGGATTTTGTTGCTCCAGAAAGCATCTTGCCCTGGAGGAGTTCCAATCTCCCCTAAAAAGAAATAAAGGTGAGAGCAAGGGGATGCTGGGATCCCTGTCCCCTCTGCTCACTCTCAACCACCTATATTGCCTGACTGGAGAGACCCCTCCATGCTCAGATATTTCTTTCCTGGAAGCAGCCAGGGACCAGAGTTCTCTATCTCTTCGTCAGCAGCGCTGAAATTGCTCCAGGACAGGAAAAAACACAAGTGACCTCAGCAGAGATTGATATTTCTGCCCCTGCCAGCACTGTCCCCTTCGTGGAGGTGCCTGACTCAGATGTTTGACCCAGGCAAACCAGAACCTGCCTTTAGCAATGAAAGTGACCTTCCTGTGGGATTAGGGGTTATGACATTCCTCTTCTCCTGCAAGGCATGACAAACCAGGCAGGTATGCCTGGAATATCCTTCCCCACCTCTCACTCAGGCTCCCGGAGCATCCAGCCTCTTGCTGCCAGCAGATGTGAGAGGCAACATGGTCCCCCTTATTTGGTTAAGAGACTTTCCCTGATTCCCAGCAGCAATTACACATAAAAAGAGTATGTAATGAAGGGGAACTGCCTCACAATCCTTATAAATGAGATGTTATCAACTGTGGAAAATTAGTACAGGAAGTCAAAGGCATAGAGAGAAATAGATGGATATTTAGACTATTAATTAGCCCTTTCAGTGGGTTGGGTAAAGAAGTCCTACCAGTAACAGGATGGAGATGATAAAACTGTTATTGACGCAAGAAAGGCACAAATGTTCAATAAATCCTCCTGGTCTATACTTAGAAAGGAGCAGGAGGGTGTGCTTACAGTCCCTGGGGCTGATGAAGCACTTTCCAGCACATTAGTAACCAAGAGGATATTTTAAACAAGAGCTACAAGAGATAAACATCTTTTAATCAGCCGACCTAGATAATGCTCCCCAAGAGCTCTCTGAGAGCTGGCTGAGACCTTTGGCCCCGAGGGATGGTCGTTCCCAACACATGCCAGGAGCTGGGGAGCAGTGGAGGAACGCAGGCCACGCTCCAGCAGGAATCAGGAGAGCACAAGATAAGAACAGTCCACCAGTGTAGAGGCAGGATGGATGGAGCTGGCACAGGGCAGTGCCATTTCCTGGCAGGTACATCCCATCCAACAGGCAGGAGCATTCCTGGCAGCGTTTGGGGTGAGATGGAGTGAGCTGCTGGGGCTGTCGGGCCCTGTTCTTGCTGCTTTAAGGGGGGCTTGTAAGAAAGATGGGGATGGACTTCTTAACAGGGACTGTGGCGAGAGGACAGCAGGTCAAAAACACCAGAGAGCCACTTTTCAAAACTCCTGCTGATGTTCAGACCCCTAAAAAGATGGGGAAGCCCACACTGCAACTCTTCTGGAGGCTAGTTGTGCACCACCAGCCAGCTCAGTAAAACTTTTGGCTGGGACTTGGTGCTGGTTTCTCCTCCCTACTCCTGCTTCATGGAGGAAACAGTCTCGGCCCAGAAATAGATGAGGCCACGTAGGTATCATGAGCCCATACAAAGGCAGATGGACAAGGTCCAGGTGTGACTTGCAGCCTCTCCACTCCACACACGCTGCTCTGTTGGTAGAATGATGGACCATGGAGAGGTGGAATCTATATGTGAGTGAGCTCATGCTCTTTCCCAATAATAACACTTCACTCTGCCAAGCAAAAGAGCTGTGCTGGCCTCAGGGACAAGGGCCTCCCCTGTCCCTGGCTGGCAGGGCTTGGGAGCTCCATGCAGACGTGAAGGTTTTGGCCTCGGAAGGTGCCGAGAAGGTTTGGGTGCTGCCAAGGAGCCAGGGGAGGAAGCGGCGGGGCCCAGACAGCGCGGGCTCAGAGCTGTCCTCAGCCACAAGGTGCCATTGTGAGGGAGGCCCCGCTGAGGCTGGGGAGCATGGCCAGGGGGGCACTGTGGAGCACGGAGGATGGCAGGGCCAGGATGGAAACATGGTGGCAACCAGGGCTCCGTCTCTCTCTAGAGTTCATTTCTCGGGCTGCTATCTGTGTGTGCCCGGCCTCAGCAGCTGGCTGAGGTCTCCCTAGGGAGTGGTGTGAAACATGGACATACCAGCAGACCAGAATGGCTGCACATGTCCAGCAGATGCAGGCCGAGGGTCACTATATCCATAGAAATGGTACAACCTCAAGCAGTCAAGGTTTTGGGGTAGAGTATGTCCCATGGAAACTCAGGAATGGGGCACTGGGCCGCAGAGAAACATGGCACAAATATCTACTGGACCACGAGTCCCTGGACTCCTCTGGTCCTTGAAAGCAGAGCTGAAGGTGTGGGGACGGAGTAAGAGATTGGTGCCATTTGACAGCATATTTGCCAGGCTTTGACCTCTGGAGGACACACCAACAGGAGCATCCAAATCCACCCATCCGAAAAGTGGGCTGGGGACGTTTCATCCCCCTTGTATGCACATTTGCAGCAGCTTTCAAGCTGTAGGTGGACTGAGGCATAAAAAAAAGACCAAAAGCAAAATCACAGAGTGACCAGAACAAATCTGTTTGTTTGTTTTCCACATTCATTTGGCACAAGAGCAGGGAGGTTTGGAGGAGCAGCCCCAGGGCCCTTGTCTTGCTTGCCCATGGGCTGTGCCTCCAGATGGTGTTGCAGCTCACGGTGAGGTAGAGTGAGGCCAAAAGTGGTTTCCAGCCCCTGGTCTGCATGGAATGCAGGAAAAGAGTGTGAAATGGGGGAGCCAGAAGAGCCAGCCTGCTGTCAGCAGGTTTTGATTCACCACGCGAGGGGTAGAGCACCTCTAGAGAAGCCAGAAAAACCGAACAAAGCTTGGAAAGCGTCGGGTTTCCATACACACCTCCTGCTCTGCTGGCTGCTTTCATAAAGGTTCTCACCTTTAATCAGCTTCCAGTTGTAGATTTCCACCTCTTCTGCCAGCTCCTTCTCAATCGCCATGGTCCTGAGGACCTCCTTGGAGGCGTCCGAGCGCGGCGGCACAAAGGTGTACACCAGGACACGGCTGGGGCTCCTGCCACACCGGGGGGTGGAGATTTCATCTGTGGGTTTGACTCTGCTTTCTGAGCAAAAACAAGGAGAGAGTTCATTAAACAGCAGCAGCAAGGACCATCTCAGCACCCAGGTCGTGGAAAAGGCATCTCGTTGGCTTTGGTGCCACGTGGCGCAGTCGCGTCTGTCTCACGATCCAATCCCCAGCTCCAGGACCAGCAGCAAAGGAGAGCTTAATGACCTGTGGACCTCCTCATTCTCATGTTTTTCATCCCTCTGACCCCAGCAGCCTCTGTGCCAGCAGGGATGGGGAAGGGGGGTTCCCCATAGTCTGGATCCCCCATAGTTTCTGCAGTGACCTTGATGTCACCATGGCTGCAAAGCATGGGATGGATTCTCCCCTTTTCCCATCTTGCTCCTGCTGGAGGAGAAACATAAGGGGAGCAAAGAGATGAGCCCATGGCAGAGGAGCCCGGCTCAGCCCCACAGGTGGGCTCAGCACCAGCCTCAGCACCCTCCCCACATGGGGTGTCACCACAAGGACATCCACACTGGGTCCTACGTGACTTTTTCAGCATTCTCAGTAAAGAGGAGCTGCTACTCTTTCCCTCTTTTATTTTTTAATGTATCTGGAGTAATTAAGAATCCCCCGTGGTTTTGGAAAGAGATTTATTGCCTTTGGTTGTGGTCTTTGGAACACAGAGGAGCCCAGCTCTGCTGAATTTAGCCTTGCTCTCCCAGTCAGTTTGGATGCTGAAGCTTTTTACGCTACTCGAAAGAAAGTTTGGCTATAAATAGATGCCTGGGGTTTATTTTAGGTATTTTAGGCCTGATTCTGCTCTCCCCCAGCCTTTCTGGGGTGGTCCTGAGCTCTTCTTCTCTGAGAGGGATGGAAATCCCGGTTTAAAGGGAAGGAAAGCTTTTCAGCAACCAGAGGACAGGCGCTGAGGTCTGCAGTTCAGCGTGAAGCAGAGGGGGATGAGCACAGCCCAGCAGCCTCACCTGTCCCACTGCAGTGCCAGGGAGCAGGGAAACCTCTGTCCCAGAGCCTTAAACTTCACCTGCTCCACGGCATTCACAGAAGCATGGAGTTGTTAAAGCTGAAAAAACCCTTTATGATCATGGAGTCCATGATTAAAGCCCCACCTTCACAGGAAAGAAAAGGAACCCCTGGAAATCGACAGGAATTTAACAACCCAGGAGCCACTCGATTGCCCACAGCATCGGGGAGGAGGAGCAGGGAGGGACACAGAGGTCGTGGTCACCAGCCCTGCCCACAGCAGTGCATCCAAAGAATGCATCCCAGCAATTCCCAGGATCGGGGTCCCCTTAGCAAAATCACTTAGCATTCCTCCCTGAGTTGCTGGGTGCAAAGAAGGAAGATAAGGACAGTCACAGAAAGCACCTGGAAAAAGAACCTGGGCAAAGCCTCCACGCAGTGAAGGAAAGGGCAAGGATGTAGCTTGGCTGAGCAATGTGTGTGTGTGCGTGTGTGTGATCGCTATCTGTGAGAACTGGAAAGCAGCAACAAAATCATTTTGGCTGCATCAGGGTGTTTAATTGGAAATAAAATGAAGTCTGAACAGCAGACAAGAGATCCAAGCAGGGAAAGTTGTCGGCTTCAAACCAGAGAGACCCACTAGAGTGGGAATGCAAGACTGGAAGGGCTGTGCTCAGTCATCACATCCCATTCCCACCAGGCACCACATCATAAATCCTGCTCATAAACATATCAAAAACCTTATTAAAACAAGCTGAGCTTCTGCCCTTCGCTCCCCCAGGGAGGCCAGAACTTCTCCACTCAGGGGCTGGAAAACCTTGAAAATCTCAGCTCAGATGACTTTGCAGCCATTCCAAAACACGGCAGTGGCCTTTGCTTGTTCTCCTGGGTGAGAGCTCTCCACAGAAACCCTTGGAAGATGCTGATCAGAGGGGATCACGCAGAACCTGCTGCAACTGCAGCCAGGCTCAAAGACACCCAGGTGCCTTTAGTCTCCATAGGGAAGCAGTGGGTGGCCCATCAGCTGAACATCTCCTGATAAATGCCAGTACAGAGAGGTATAATCCACAAAACATTCTCCAGTGGGACACAGGGCTTTAAACCAAGCTTAAGGAAGGAACTGGAAGGCAGCTGCAGGAGCAGGCGGGGTCCCACCTACCTGGACATATTTTACAGCATTTCCCATCTACTTTTTCTGGATATTCACACGGATACTCCTTGGGGCATGTGATCTTCTGGCAGTCCTGGATGCCGTCCCTGCAGGTGCAGAGGATGCAGGGCAGGAGGCCGTAGAGCCGGAAGACGGGGTGCCACACTTCCCCATGGGAGTAGGTCTTCCCGTTGTAAACACAAGCTGGAGGAGAGAGAGGAAAAGAGCTGCTTGTGGAAATAAACCCTCCTCCTCTTTGTAAACCCAAGGCTTGGTGGAGTCACTGCCTTTCAGCACCTGAGGTGTGGGTGGTCCTGCTGGGTCGAGGAACAAGGTCCTCTGGCAGTGGATCCAGCAGCAGCAGGGACATCACAGCCACCACACCCAGCAGTGCCATGGTACAGAGGGAGCAGGAGCCAGGAGATGGCTCTGCTGGGTCTGACCACCCTGCTGGGGACAGGGGCAAGAGTGGGCAGGACCTCACCTGCCTCCCAACCTCTGGAAGGCCAGGGTCCCTCCGAGGCTGTCACAGGAATGAAGCACAGTGAAGAGTGCCACCTGCTGACTCCTCCATGGAAATTTCTGGAGGTCCCAAAATTTCCTCCAGGCCTTCATCTCCAAGGGCTGGAAAAAGCCCTTGTGGAGGCAGAGTGGTGGGAGAGCCGCCAAGAGGAGAAAGAACCTGTTATTCCCCCCTTTGGATCAAGGGGCTTGCCTCCTCGTCTCACTTTCCTGCTCTCTCCTCCAGGAGCGACACCTGGGACAGCACCGGGTCAGACCCAGCACTTGGACATAGTTACAAGGAGGAATAGCCTGTCCTTCTGTGGCAGTCCTGAAAGGTCCATGTGGAGTCTTCCTTCCCAAGCCCCAGATCGCCAAAACATTCCAAGGACCAGTCATCTTCCAACCCGTTTGGGAAGGTGGCAGATTCATGCAGTCAGGAGGCTGTGGGCATGAGGACTGAGATACCTGGCTGGGGCTGGCTGTGGAAGAGTGAGGAGCAGGACTGGCTGGTGGAAACCTGCTGCTTGGTGGATCAGATTCCCTGAAGAATTCCAAGTTCTGGAGAAGCCACTTTAGGTCACATACAGACTGCCTGGCCTCTCCATCCCTTACCTTTCTTGTGCTTCTCTTTCAAGACGATCTTCACGGTGGTGCCTCCTGCTCCCTTGGGTTTGAAGCTTCTGGGAATTAACTCCAGGGAAGAACTGAGAACAGTGGACGCGGTGGCTCCAGGTGGCTTCCTCCCCACCACCTCTCCCAAGCACTGGTCTTGTGAGTGTCTCTGTGAGCAGCCAGAGAAAAGAGGGGATTGAGACGCAGCAGGCAGTTGAGTTGCTCTCACTCCAAAGCATGCTTGAAAAAGCCACGCGATATCCTGCACTCCTTCCGCCAGGAGTGGAAGGGGCAGAGATCACAGGGATAAGCAATCACCCACAAGCCACATAAATCACAGAAATATTTAGGCTGGAAAATTCCTCTGAGATCATGGAGCCCAACCATTCCCTCAGCACTGCCAAGGCCACCACTATCCCATGTCCCCAAGTTTCTTTCACGTAGCTTTTAAGTCCCTCTGTTCATGGGGACTCATCACTGCCCTGGGCAGCTGTGCCGGGGCTGGACATCCCTATCGGAGAAGAAACTTCCCTAACATCCAACCTGACCTAGATGGGAAAATGAGGACTGGCATCTGTGTGGCTCAAACAGGATCAGAAAGGTGAGGATGGGCCATATCCTGCTCTCTCACCTGCTAGGCACCAGGAGAGACGGCGTGGGGCTGCCAGCCAGCAGGACTGGAATCCCAGGAACATTCCAGGAACATCCCAGGAACATCCCAGGCTTCCAAGAGCAGAGTGCTGGGACAAGGCACGCAGCACAAAGGGTCCCCTTGTGTCTATTTTGGAGGTTTTATAGGTGGTGGAGCAGTATGGAAAAGGGCAGAGCCAGGAGCTAAGTGACCTAATCCCACAGACCTGGCATGGGCTGCCCAGCTCCCAAATGTCGCCATGAGGGAGCCCTTGGCAGCCAAGGAGTCACTTTTTCCTTGCTGAGGCTGCTGATACAAACAGCCTGGGGAAGGCAGAGTGGTGGCCAGCTCCAGCACTGCCCTCTTGGTGGGAGGCAGGGCACCTTGATGCCCAAGGGGAGAGGAGACAGCTTCTCCTGAAGGGAAAACCCTCCCAAGAGAGATTTGGGCATCTGACTCAATGGGCCATGGCTCTTGGTCACCTCTGGGTCTGCTCTGACAATGGCCTTTGGCTGTTTAACCTGGCAGACACTGGCCAACGAGGAGGAGAAGTGTCCCAGATTTCCAGTTCCTGCGGGTCTTTTGCTCTTCCAAAGATGTTATAGAATCACGGAATTGGAGTCATTTAGGTTGGGAAAGTTCTCTAAGGTCACAGAGTCCAGCCCATTACCTGACACTGCCAGGTCCACCACTAAACCATGTCCCTGAGATGCTGCAGAGGGAGAGTGGAAGAGTCTTTCCCTGGTGGCCGGAGGTCTCACCTAGGCTGATACCTCTCAACTAGATTCAATTCCTTGGCACAATTCACCTGCAAATCAGGTGTCCATGGTTCTGCTGTGCAAGGATCTGAGTGTCCTCCTATAGCTGCGGGGGGTGATTTCTTGGTAGGGGACAAGGTGCAAGGGCATCCTGTGAGCTGCTCAGGGGGCTGTGATAGAAGCAAGAAGCAGAGTTTTAAGATGCAAATGTCACGTACAACACCTCTGTTTAACTGCAGGGGTTCCTCTTCTGTGGACTTCTCGAAGGAGCCATCTGCAAGGGAAAAACATTGTTCTTGGAAGATGCTGTGGGGCTGAAGGGAGGTTTGCTCTCTCTGTGGCTGAAAGCAGCTCTCCTCCACGTGCTGGCCTACCTGGGAGTCTGGAGAGACAGGAGCTTTGCACATGCAATTCATATTATCCAAGGAAAACCCAAGCCCTCAGCTTTTGCTTCCTGGTGCAACCAGAAGATAAGTGGTCTGATTTACAGCTTCCCAAATCCTGCCTAAAGTGGCTTGAAATGGCTCCTGCTGTCAGGTGACAACCAGCTGGAGTCTCCCAGCCCTCAGTCCCAGCCTCATTACCTTTGCAGACCTGGCAGCAGGAATCCGGCACAGTTAAGGGAGAGGAGCACAGCAGCTCAGGGCAGGTCACCAAGCCACAGTAAATCTGGCCTTCCTAGGAGGGCAGGAGGGGAAAAAAAAGCGTTTTCAGAGTTATAAAGAGCTGCAAGTCTCCCATGTTGGGCTGCCAGCGCTTCAAACTGCAGATTTACCATAAATCGTTGGGAAGAAATTGTTCCCTGTGAGGGTGGGGAGGCCCTGGCATAGGGTGCCCAGAGCCAGAGAAGCTGTGGCTGCTCCATCCCTGGAAGTGACCCAGAGGAGACAGGTGGAAATGGGAGGCATGATTCTGAACCCAGACTCAGGCCCACACCAAAGCTCTGCCCTCCCTCTCTCTTGGTTTACCCAATAACACCAGAGCCAAGCACACAGACGTTCAGGGATAGACCTGAGTGGATAGTTTGGAAAATATCATTGCTGTAGTGATTCAAGCTGAAAACCACAGGTGGAGGCCAGCCTTGGCCTCAGTGCATCCCAGTGCCACCTCAGTCAGTGGATCTGCACCAGTTTGTTGCAGGAATAAGTTTTTGCTACTTTGCCAAAGGGTAAAAAAGGATGTTCAGCAGCCAGACCTCGACAGCAAGGTCTTCTCCATGAAGCAATTTTCTCTGGGGTATCCACAGGCTTCCAGTCAACCAAGACCAAGAGGTCAGCCAAGGATGTCCTTAGAAAACCAAACCACAGCTGCTTCTTATCCCCTCAGGAAGCCAAACCACTGTGCAAGGAACACGAAGAGGATGAGGGAAGTTTGGTGGGTCACTGGCTGAGGTGAGCTTGCCAAATCGTGCTCTCCACTCGGGGAGTCCAGAGCTGCCTCTTCCTTCTCCTGACCAGCAGCTCGCAGCCATGACCTGCCCCAGGCGGGAAAGGGCCCGTGCCGCAAAAAGCAGGATTTATCCCAGAGCCTCTGGTCTTGGGGCAGTTTTCAAAGAGGGTTAGAGCAGCTGTTCACGCAGCTGTTCTAGCAGCTGACAACATCAGACACAGCCTGGGGAGAACCCTCCATTGAAAGCTCCACAGCCAGCCCTTTATTTTCCCCTTTGTATCCAAGGCATTACCCTGGCCAATAAACAGAGCCTGAGTGACAGCGGAGAGGGACATGGAGCTCCTCGGGCTCCTGGGGACAGTGGTGGATGAGCACATGCTGTTGGATTTGCGGGCTCCTTCCTGGTGTGTCCCACCCTCCAGTTGGGGTCCCTAAGAGAGGAACCAGCCTCAAAAGCTGCATCATTTCTAGGTGTCAGTTATTCCTCTTGCCACCCAGCTCTGAGGTGGGTGCACGCCCCAGAGGCTCAGACCAGCTATTCCAGTATCACAGATAACTCCCTTGTCCAGCATCACCTGATGTAACCCCTGTGTGTGTGCTCTTGGTGTGACAGAGGGAGGTGGTCTGGGCTCTTCTGCCCCTTTTTTATTTCCTGGCCAAGCTTGGTCCCACCCTTTGCTGCAGCAGAGCACAGAGTGGTGGAGCCTGGGCCCATCCACGGGCTGTGAGCGATGGGTGGTGAAAGCCACAGCTCTACCCTCTCCTTTTTCATGGCACAGGCAGCAGTGGGAATGAGCACTTCCCTACCGTGTCCAAGTCCAGTGTCAGCACTTTCTGTCCCCCTTCCTCACTCCATCTCAAGGAGGAGGAGCTGCTCCATTTATCTCCTGGCTCTCCACACACCTTCCCTTCACCGCTGGCCAGGCTGCTTCACACCTCTTGAACAAGGCGTCAGAACTTGTTTTCTGATGGATTTTCACAGGATCCCAACCCGTGGGAAAGGCAGAGCAGAGCCAAGCCCTGTCTCAAGGCATTACTGGAAGCTCATGGAGAAGGAACATCCTGACGGAGCTGGCAGTGGAGGGGCAATTCATCAGTGGGATGCACACTGAGG
This sequence comes from Chaetops frenatus, assembly GCA_013400775.1. Lineage (NCBI taxonomy): Eukaryota > Metazoa > Chordata > Aves > Passeriformes > Picathartidae > Chaetops > Chaetops frenatus. The sequence continues at coordinate 52,216 of VZTR01002699.1, forward strand.
ACATCCTGGCCAGGGTGCAAAGGACAGGGCTTGGAGCAAACTGGGCTGGTAAAAGCCATCCCTGCCCATGGCAGGGGAGGGAAGCAGAAAAGCTTTAAGATCCCTTCCAACCTCAGCCATTTCCTGAAGCTCTGCATCCCAAGAACACCTCGGCCGCAAGAGCTGTCCCCTCATGTCCATGCTGCCTTGCAAGCACACTGAGCTCCCCCAGGCTCCCTGGCTGCCCAGCCCACCTGCTTTGCAGCCAGCACAGACAGAGAGGCTCCTCCTGGCTGTGCTCTGCACTGACCACCTGCCACACAAAGCCTCGGTGGGGCAGCTGCGATAGCTGGGTGCTGCTGGCCACGGCCCTGGGGTGCTCCATGGGGACAGGGCTGTGTGGCCCACCCAGACCCCGCCCGTGCGATCTCCGGTAAATTCTCTGCCCCGACAACCCGATCCCAGCGATAAACCATCCCCGCAGGGGGCTGGCACTACCCGGTCTCCTGGGATTTTTGAGCTGCTGGGACGGTGTTGGGGTGCAGGAGAGAGCCCCAGCCCCAGAGCTGCCGGCGTAGCTTACGGAGCAGCTGCACTGCACACACTGGTTGGGCTGGCGGCCGGGGAAGAGCTCGCTGCTGCTGAACATCTCGCCTTGCTGGTACGTCGTCCCGTTGTACTGGCAGGACCTGGCGGGCGCACGGAGGCCGGACGGAGAATGTGGCTCTGGAAAAGGGCAGGAGAAAGGAGCGGGATGAGAGCCAGCCCTCGCCTGGCCCCAGGGTGTCAGCGCAGTGCAGCAGTGATGCTCCTCCAGCCCGCCCCTAAAGGACCCGCAGCGCCGCGGGCACTGTGGAGTGGCCAGGGCACTGCATGGTTGGTCAGCAATTAAGTGTCCAAAAGCTTTTGGAAAACGAGGCTGCCCTCACTGCGCTGAGCTCAGCACAGAGGGAAAACCTGGAAGTCTGACCTCACGAGGTTTTTGACGAAATTCTTGGGTTTTTCCCTTCCCTCGTTGTAATGATCGTCAAATTCAGATGGAGTCAGGTAAAAAGGGCTTCTCTCATGGGTAATTAGTGAAAAACCAAAATTAATGAGGTGTTTTTTTCTTTTTTTTTTTTCCTAATTTCTCAAATCACTGATGGTTTCTGACTAGCTTTGCCAGCACTTGGGTAGGGAAAGCCTTGGGACTAAATCTTGAGGTAAATCTATGAGGGTGAGAATGAACATATTGAGGTAAAATGAAGCAATCAGTAGTGATAAGGTAGAAAAAGTTTTGGGGCTAGAACTTGAGATAGTCTCCAGTGCAGAGAAGGAAGTCGTTAAAAAACTTTAATTTTTTTTTTTTTTTAATCAAGACATTTTGCTGGCAAATGATCAGAACAAACTGCCAGCTTCTCTTTTGCCCCTGAAGTGTGAACTGACGTTTTGTCCCTACAAAGCTCTGGGGATGGCGGGGAGAAGGTGGTCTGCCATGGAGCCCTTTTCCATCAAAATGCCATTTTTGGAGGGAAGAAGCAGCCGGAGCTCCATGACCAGGGCCAGACCCAGCAGCGCTGCGTTGCCACAAGTGGCAGCAGTGGAGGCACTGCCCTGTAGGAGCACGGCCACCTCGTCACCCCGTCCCTGAGGAGTGTCCACCTACCAGGGCACCGCGGGCAGCACTGCTGGGGGTCCGTGACAGGGCTGGCACACGGCAGGGCCGGGCACTGGATCCGGTAGCACCTGATGTTGGTGTTCTGGGGAGAGACAGAGGGGGTTTGTTTAGTCCCCAGGGAACATGCAGTTCACAGTTCACCCCTGCAAGCGGAGGAACACAGCACTATCACAACAAATTGTGCTGGCTGTAACTCACCAGGAATGTCTCCAGCCCTGGCTCAAACCCAGCCAGCTCATGGTCTCTTACCAGCAAAGGCCACCAGCCATCTGACAGTAGCCCTGAGCAACCTCCACCCACAACCCACCAGCACTGCAGAGGCAGAACCATGGAACCACAGAAAGATTTAGGTATGAAGGAACCTTAAAAGTCTTGTTCTACCTCCTGTCATGGCTAGGGACACCTTCCACTCTCCCAGGGTGCTCCAGCCTGGCCTTGAACACATCCAGGGATGGGGCAGCCACAGCTTCTCTGGGCAACCTGTGCCAGGGCCTCACCACTCTCACAGGGAACAATTTCTTGTGAATATATTAATCTAAGTCTCCTCTCTCCTAGTTTAAAACCATACTCCTCATCCTATCATTCTGTGCCTGTCTAAAAAGTAACTCTCCATCTTTTTCACAAGCTCCCTTTAAGTACCAAGAGGTGTCCTCAAGGTCAACAGCAGTTCCCTCACCAGGTCAACCCAACACCCTGCAGGGGGACAGCCTTTTCCAAAGGGAAGAGACTAATCCAGTGCCACAATGGGCCTGGAAAGAGCTTCTCTGGTCAAATGAGATAGTGGGACTGATCTGCTTCAAGGCTGCCGAGCAAAGCCCCAGCGCAGCAGCAGCAGCAGCAGCAGCAGCAGCAGCAGTGTCCCCACCCACCCCGCGGTGCCCTGGGGACGTGCCTCGGAGCAGCTGCAGCGGATGCAGTACATCAGCCCCTGGGGCTCCAGGTACGGGTGCCAGCTCTCCCCCGGGCTGTACTTCTTGCCGTTGAAGTCACAGAACGTGTCTGGCCCTGAAAGTCAACCAGGAGAGGCTATGTGAGAAAAGGGGCTGGTTCCTGGGAGAGCTCTCTGCGATGAGAGCCTTCACGTTGTTCCCCACCAGTAGCTGATGGCCACATCCCATCCACCAAACCCAGATTTTGTTTCTCCCCCACCCCCACCCCGAATTCTTTTCGCATGCATTTTTTACACTTGGACCCATCTGACCCACATGGCAACTCCTCTGAGCAAACTGGACTCCCTTTGCAGGAAGGGAACAGAATGGGTGGTTTTGAGGCAGGAAATAGAGTTTTCACTCTGAAACAGAAATGCTCACTGGAAGATGGAAAGGTAATTTCAGGGTGATGCTACAGGATGGAATTTCCCCCAGTGTGATCAGAATGGTTGGGAGTGGTGACAGAGATGGGAGACACTGAATTTAGGAGACATTTTCACTGTTACTCAAAAAACCAAAACAAAACAACAACAACAACAACAAAAACAAGAAGAAGAAGAAAGGGGAGGTAAAAAACCAAACCAAAAAATTATGGGGAGAAACACCTTCTGGGGCAAAACCTTTTGTTCCCTAAAGAGCTTCAGCTCATTCTCCCAAGGATCCATGGACAAGCAGGACTGGGATGCTTGTGCCATCCCACCAGTTTCAGCCCTTTGGCTTTACCTGGCTTGATGCAGCACTGGTCTGACTGAATGACTGCTTTTTCATTTATGGGGCTGTTCAGGGGGACAGCAAATACACCTCATCCACTTCTCATCCCCAAAAGCATGAACATATGGGTTTTTTCTCCCTTCTTGATCCTGTTATCCTGAGAAGAGCCAGTTTCCAGCTGTGCTCCTGAACTGGAGGTGTCTGTCCCAGAAATGATCCAGACCTGCCTCCACTGGCGTGGGTTTAACCTCTCCATGGCACAGGGATGAGATGGTGCCCAGCACAAGCAGTGGAGGAGATCCACTTTGGAGATCTCTGCCCTCCCCATATTTTAGCAGGTCCTTATCAACCTCCTTCACCCCAAGTCCATGGTTACAAACCAGTCTTCTGGCAGGACCAGGCCAGCCTGCAGCAAGAGCCTGTGGGACATGGCATGGCCAGGATCACCACCAAACCCCTCAGGACTTTGGCCAAAACCCCCGATTTGGTCACCCTTAATGTTCACATTCACCAGCATCACCCAGTCCTGCAGGAGCAAGCTCCAAACCTCCAGCAGGGCCTGCAGGAACCTGGACCCTAGAACAGCCAGGGTGCTGCTCCCACTCTGCTGTGATGTGTGCCAAAGCCCTGACCAGGCAGAGGGTCACCCCAGGACCCGAGTTCTTTCTAAGCACACACCTGTCTGCGTGTGATTTTCATGCCTTACGTGCTCCCAGCCCCGCTGCAAGCTGAAGGTGATTTAGAAGGTTATGTCATCGAGGGAGTTTGAGGTAGATTGGGTGATTGCTTTGCTCAAAGGCGGTGGAGACGTTTACGATTCCTGAAGCATTTATGGGCCTTTTAAAACCTTGCAGCACCCTGGGGATGCAGGAGAGGGGGAGGGCTGTTTTCTAAGGCATGATGCCCACATCCCACTACGTGAACTCAGGTGAGCCTGTGGATGCTGACCCTGCCAGGCTGCTGGGAGGGCTCCTTTAATGAATAGCAGAAAGTCCCCAAAATTATCTCAGTGGAGTTCACCACCCCAAAGATGCCAAGAGCCATCCCACACTCCACTCTGTCCCCTGGGACACAGCAGTGGCTTGGTGTGTGGCTCCAGCTTGCCAAAGCTGGAGATGCCACCTGCTTAATGAATTTCTCCAGTCAACCAGATAAAATTCACCTAAATATTCTGGGGTGGGCTGCAGTCCCTCCTCCAGCTCATGACCATCCTCAGGATGAACCCAGGTGATGCTCTACCACAGCCAGACACTCTGGCCAGCAGGAAAGGCAGCCCTGTGGGACTACGAAGATCTCTACGGGTCTCTTCCGACTCCAGCCCTGCCAGCAGACTCGAGCCTCCCTTTGATGGCTTTAAGCACTTGATTCTCCAAGTTGTTCCTTCTCAAGTGGTCACCACCAGCTGTCCAGTCTGCCTGGCCCAGGCACAGTGGTGTGGGGCCAGCACTGCATCTGCAGAGGTGGGGATTTGCAGTAGCTTTGGAGGGGATGTTACCAGAGGGACAGGCGGAGGTATTTTCCTTCCTTTTCCCCTGATTAGGACTTTACATTGTCCCCACAGCTCTTGACAAGTCAGCAACCCCCTATTCCTGGCCACACAGGTCACGAGCTTACAGCAAAGCACACAGAACTGGTGAGCATGTGGCTTGAATGTGAGGGAAGAGAGAGGGGGAAAAACTCCACAAAACTAAGAACAAACAAACAAACAAACAAACAAAAAAATTTAACAAAAAATTATGGTTTTGCAAAAGGGTGAGAAAATGACTTCATCGTTCCCTGCTTGCAGCATCCTCATGAATTATGCTGAGGGTGAAGAAATCGAGCTGCCCTGGTGTGACGCAGCCCCGCTCAGCTTGCAGGCTCCCATGCCAGTTGGCTGCTTCCTTCAAACATTTAATCACAAGTGGAGCCCTGGTTTGGGTCCAGCCCTCGAAAGCAGCCTGATTCATGTCTGCAAAGGGCCTGCTGGTAAAATTAAAGCTGACTGGCAGTGCTGGGCAGCAGGAGACACTCGTTGGCGTCTCAGTAGTGCTATGCCGTATTTTTGGCAAGAGGTGCCGGTGTGTTTGGGCAAAAGCAAGGTAGGGATGGATGGATGGATGGATGGATGGATGGATGGATGGATGGATGGATGGAGGAGGCTTAAAAGCTGGAGGCTATGGACCATTTTTTTCCATGCCAGCCTAATAATGTAGCTTTCAGGGGTCAAACTTTGGGTATCTTCCTAATTCACTTGGAGTGAAAAGCCATTTGTGGCAGTGAATTGCTTCCATGCTGATAAGTCACCTTATTTATTGCACTTTCAGCAGTAGCACACTCAGGAAGGTCATGTGGGTTTACTTCTCACTGGAGCTAGAGCAGGTCAGGGAGTCATGGGGTGGCATCTGATTGGTGGCTGGTGTCTGGAGCTGTTGAGATACATCCTAAGGAGACATCCCCTTCTCATGGTGTGAGAGATGCAGCCCAGGATGGGTTTCTGCACACCATTAAGTTTGTCATGTGGATTGGTGTCTCTAAACTTCACTTTGTAGAGATGCTTCTCAGAGCTTCTGCGACAGCCTCCTGTGAGCTTTCAGTTTCCAGGTAAGCTGGAAAGCTCCCCACAATACCTATCCTAAATCTTTAATGTCCTTTCCAACCCAAGCCATGTGTGATTCTGTGATTCTGTCTCTGGGAGTGTTCTGAGCAATTCGATGGCTCAGCAAGAGGTTGTGGGGCCTTGCTCATCTCCCCTCACTCCTCCTCTCCTGTTTCATCCCAAGGCTGAGGAGGGAAAGGTGGTCCTGCTTCCCCAGATGGCCCCTCTGGAGCTGTCTCTGGAGCAGGGCATGTCTGAGCTGGGCTCCCAGCCCTGCAGTTTCTGTGGAGCTCACACACCTGCCAGCCAGCGCCGTGCCGGCCATGCGGGAGGGAGGGAGTCCATGCAAACCAGTTTGTAAGTTTTAAGAGCAGCCATAAATAAAGTGTAAAGAGCACTGTCTGGTACACAGAGTCCAGGCGCTCCTATGACAGCCCTGTATTTATGAAAGGCTTAAAGTGCAACTTAGCTGAGAAGGGACTGCGTAAAACACACTGGGCCCTTGACATGTGGCATCCTAAAGACTCTGCTCGCCTCCAGATCAATTCCTACACACTCGCCTCGCTCACTTCTGGGCTGGGCATATCTTCTTGGGACTTTGGGAAGCTGGAAACTCTGTAGCTTTGAAAATGCAGCCTCAGGAAACATCTCTGAGCTCCACAGGGTGGAGAAACCAGGCCCACAGGGTCCTGCTTCCCCCCACTCCTTCCCAAGGGAATGCTCTGTAACCTATAGCAGCCCTTGCCTCCCTTACCATGGGTGTGGTAGCACTTGCTTTCCATCATGGTCCTTCCCATCTTGGAGCACCCAGTCCCTTCACCCCTGCTGGATCCAAACTTGTAGGACAGAGGGATCCCAGGAACCCCGTTTTCTCCAGCAACCATGCTAAAAAAGAAATTAAGTAGCAACTTCCAAGTTCCTGGGGAAAACCGCTGCCTCAATGCTCTCCAGAGATGCTGGTTTTTAAATGCCTCCAGCCAAAACATCATTGCATTCAGCCATTGCCCCTGAATTACTCAGAATGCAGCACATTCGTCCCAGTAACCTGTGCCTCTGATATTTTTTTTTTCAGCTGGAGTGCAAATCCCCCAAAATAGCCTGTTTCTGTGGGCAAATTATTCTTTTCTGACTTGCCTTCAAGCCCAAGCATTTCTGCTTCTCACCTATTTTTAGCCACGACATTGTAGGTCCCTTGGCTGATGAGCCTGCCCATAACGAATTTATTCCTGTCTTCACTCTCCCCGAACACTCAGCCCTGAGAAAAGTATGAGGCTGCAGAGGTGCATGGTGGAGAGGAGCCCACAGTTTGATGATGACTCTGTCACCCAAACCACCCTGCCCTCGGCCATGGGGCAAGTCCTGGGCAAGCCCTCCACGTGGTGGGATGTGCCCTGTAGCAAAGCCAAGGTGTTTCAGAGCTGGGGGGTGACCCTGGACCTCCCTGCTCCAACCCTGCTTCTATCCCATAGTCACCAGCTCCTTATCAACTTAGTAAGTCTTGCAAACAGGCCCCAACCCTTCCTCCCAAATCGGACAAACCCTGACTGCCCCCATCCATCATAGTTTATGCCCAGCTTACGGGCTCTGTTAGCACCTCCAAAGAGCAAACCCCTCACCAAAGACCTGCCTCTCCTTCTGGAGATGTCCCCATCCTCTTCCCAACCTACCACGGCAGCCCAGGTGGAGGCAGGGAGTCAGACCCACATCCCTTGCCCAAGAAACAGATGCTGTGGGCTGGGTTTGGCAGCTTTGGATGAGCCCAGGGAAGGGAAAGGAGCTGAATTCACCCAAATTTTGCCCTCCAGGGCTTTGTGCAGCCCAATCCATCCACCTGCCTTTCACCCCCAGCACACCCCACAGTCAGGATGAGCAATCCCATGCTCATATTTTGGGTCCACAGCCCAGGAGGATGATTATTTGAGTGCCCAATGCACTGCTGGCAGCAGACAAGCTGTAAATCACCCTGATGCAGCCACCGGCAGACTCCGCTGGGATTCTGAGAGATTGAAGGGAAGAATCAATGTAGGGACACAACAGGTCCTGCTCCAGTTTGCTCAGGGATGCTGCAGGGGTGCTCAGCACCCACTGGTGGGGTCCCAGTGCTCTGCCCAAGCCAGGCCCACCTCCTGCCCTTAATTAACACGGCCAGCACCCTCCAAGCTCCTGAGCAGCTCTGGCCAAGTCCTTCAAGCCTTTCTGTGGGAAGTGCCAAACCTCCCTGCCTTATCTCAAACCTTCTCTGTCTCAGTCAGCCCGCTGGGAGCAAAAGTTGGAGAGTCTGAGGGATGAACAGGGAGATGGAAAAGGAATGGATAAGGAAGGAAGCCCCCAGCTTTGCTTGGGGCGGGGGAGGCATTGCCCCTGTCCCCGTCCACCCTCGGACGGGAGATGCACTCGTGCAGGGTGGGATCTGTGCAGAGCAAGGTCTGTAGGACATCGTCCTGCTCTGTGGCATTTCTAGCCCGTGGAAGGGGGCCCCAGACCCTCCTCACGGCCCTGCCAGCCCCCGGAGCCCCCCAGCCCCCTCACCGGCACGCAGTGCTGTGCTCGGTGCTCTACAACCCCGCAAAGCAGGCGGGGACAGCAGCAGGCAGAGGGGGACACAGCCATGTCCCCGGCAGTGCAGGACAGGAAACCCGGCTGGCTGCGTGGCCCGGGACATCCCAGCGGCGGAGGACCAGCACCTGCCATGGTCAGAAGCGTCCCCGTGCCCCCAGCCGTGCCCGCAAAACACCCCTGCAAAATCCTGGCGACCCGGTAACGGGGAAACTGAGGCACGGAGGGAAACAGCGCAGCCGGTACAGGAGCGGGGAAGACTTACGAGCCCGGGCTCGGCTCTCGGAGGCGAAGAGGAGCAGGAGGCACCGGAGGAGGAAGGCGAGGGGACCCGCCCCGGGAAGCATCGCAGCCCGGTGCTGGTGCCCTGGGGCTTCGGTCCCGGTGCCCTGGGGTGCGCTGCCCGGAGTCCCGGTGATGTCTCGGGGTCTGTGCTGGGGGCTTCGCTGCCGGTGCCCGGCGGTGCCGCGGTGTCGATGCCGGTGCCGGGCGCCTCGGAGGACGGTGCGGTGTCCGGAGGTGCCGGAGCCGGGGCTGCCGGTGCCGGGGATGTCTGTGCCGGTGTCGGCGGTGTCAGTGCCTGTGCCCGGGGCTGTGGGTGCCCCGATGTGCAGCGGTGCCGGCGGTGCCGGTGCCCGGGGATGCTGATGCCGGGGGTTCTGCCGTGCCGGTGGTGCCGGTGCCCGGGGGTGCCGGTGCCGGTGCCCGGCGGGGCTCGTCTCGCTCCAAAGGCGCCTCCTTTAGGGAGAGTCGAGGAGTTGTTTGTTGGTATTAAAGGCGGAGATGGAAGCGGGAGGGGGGATCCGCAGGGTGGGTGTTTTATTTTTTTCT
>VZTR01002699.1:61483-95682 GCA_013400775.1 Chaetops frenatus
CCCCTGCAGCCCGGCCGGGGCTCTGCCGGGCTGGACCTCGCCCTGGGGGCTACGAGCCAAGAGGTGACACTAATGGGGTACATCACCGCCACAAACCAGGCCCGGCTGCACGCCTTCTCCCTGTCAAACACCACCCGAACACCTGGCTCTCCCCACCGGCTGCTTGGCATTCCCTCAGCTTCATAAAGGCATTTAAATGGCCAGAGTAGCCCCTGCCTTCACAAACGCCCCGGCCCCAGTCCAGAATCCCGAACCCTCCTGCCAGCACCCCAGCAGCGTGGAGAGCCATCCCACCCAGCTGCCATCCCTCTCTGCATGATGGGCATTAAAAACCATCGCTTGGAAAACCACTGGTCATGCCATCATCCCTGGAGAAGCCACCTGGCCTCCACACAACGTTGCTCCTGTTCCTGCTGCTCCCCAGATCCTGCACGAAGTGGTCCAGCTCTGGCTGCCAGCCCTTCTCTGCCTGTCTGTGGCGCTCTGCCTTCTGCTCTCCAGGATCCTCATGGAGGAGTTGGGCAGCACTGGATCCTCCCTGAGCAGCTGTGTCCCCTCAGCAAGGCCACATCCCATGGCCAGAACAAGCCAGGGCCGCCCGTTCATTACAGAGGTGAATTTCTGCAGCTTCCTTAGACCAGATTTTGGGTGGATTTTTAACCATCCGTCCTGTTCCACCTTCAAAATTCGCAGGGGTGCTCAGAGCAAGACACCTCATTAGCACATGAAATACAGGCTTTAATGCAGCAATGAACACCTTCACCATTGGGAAGGCTTGAATGGAGCTCCCAGACCTTGCAGGATTCTAGGGCTTCTTTGCGAATGCCTTCATGTCTACAACACAAGGTCTCTCTCTTCCTGTCATGTCCTTCAGCTTTCTCATACCACCAGCCAGGGAGGAGCTGTCATCACCTGCAATTCCTTTGGTGACAGGAGATCTCCTCCATCAGCCAAGCTATTAATTTTTTTCTTTTAATTCAAGCTCAGGATTGGGCTTTCCAAGGTGTGAGATCTTTGTGCTGGATGCCATCCCACACCGAGAGTGGCACCAGGCCACTGGTCTGCCAAGGTGTCCCCAGACCCCTTATCCTGGTCACACCAGCCACAAGCTCCATTTCTTGCAGAGATAAAAGCAATCAAGGGCAATTTCTGCAGGGGGGGGAAAAAAATCTCTTCTTTCCAGCCATCTCTTAATTTTGTCTGTCTCTAACCTTACCACAGGTGCCAACACAACCACCAAACCATGTTTGGAGGTGCCTGTTCCTGGAGCTGGATATGAGGCAAATCTTTGTAATAAGAAAGCTTTTACTATCACTTTCAATCACCAGCTTTGTTATTTTCTCTTTAGGCTGTGAGCAGAAGAAAACAAGATGCATTTCTGTGCCCACATGGGCCAGACACATTCTGGGAAGAAAGTGGGAATCGCTGAATCCCAATGATGAAATGCAGGTGAGTCTTCACCCCACCTTGACTGTCCCCCACAGGAATACCTGTGATCCTCCAAGAGCACAGCCCGGTCTGCAGAGCAGAGGACAGAGCTGAGACATATGCAGGGATTGTCACAATCTATTGTTCACCAGCTCTAACAACAATTTACCACTCGGTGCCCTCCCCTGGGAATTGTGAGTAAGATTCAGCTGAAGGACCCAGGAATTCCAGGGGATACAGAAGCCCAGAATCCATGGATGCTCTGCACATCGTCTGGCACCGACCCTCTACAGAAAGCACAAGCTGTGCTGTCACATTCCAGGGCCATCCACAAGTGGGAATTCTTCTCACAAGGAAGAATTTCTTCCCTATGTCCAACCTAACCCTGCCCTCTGGCAGTGGGAAGCCATTCCCTGTGTCCTGTCCCTCCATCCCTTGTCCCCAGTCCCTCTCCAGCTCTCCTGGAGCCCATTTAAGCCCTGGCAGGGGCTCTGAGCTCTCCCTGGAGCCTTCTCCTCTCCAGGTGAGCCCCCCCAGCTCTCCCAGCCTGGCTCCAGAGCAGAGGGGCTCCAGCCCTGGGAGCGGCTCTGTGGCCTCCCCTGGACTCTCTCCAGCAGCTCCAGGTCCTTCTGCTGTTGGACCCAGAGCTGAAGGTTCTCACCATCTAATGCTTCTTCTCTTTTGTCACTGCTCCACTCATTTCTAGCTCCCTGCAAGTTTTTCTAGAAAAGCCCTCTATTTTCCCCTCATGCCTCGATAAAGATGTTTAAAGGGGTTTTGATAAACAGCAGGCTCTTTCCATCCCCCACCAGGAAAAGCTGGTACTTCCTCTCCCAGCTCTTCCCTTGCACAGGGCAGACTTGAAAAGCCCATTTGTAGCACAAGTCTGTGAGCAAGTTATGAAAGTGCTTAGAAAAATGGGGACACAAAGTCCAAGTCAATGAAGTTATTTTGTGCCTCTGCTGCAACAGCAACAGCTGAATTCAGGACTGTAGATCCTGGCCCCACATCAGGGCTAAAACTTATGGGAAAGTTCAGGCATGTCCTAAGTGCAGACCCAGGAAATAAAGGCCAGCCTTGTCAGGAGCAAGGTGCTGTGTTACATCTCTGTTGGGTCTCATAAAGAATACATTCACCCTTTGGCAAAACCAAGGCTCTTTATCTTCATCTGTGAAGGAATCCGTCTGACAGTTCAATACTGCCAACATCAATCCATCTGTGATCATGAACCAGGCTCCAAAAACCATGGCATTGGCCTCCAAATAACAAAACATGGGTCTGTTCTGTTTGTCTTCTTGTTCCTGAATCTTTAGGTCAAACTCACTTTGTATTTTCTGGACAATCAAGAAGACAAGACAATTCTCTCTTTTTTTTTTTTTTTTTTTTTTTTTTTTTTTTTTTTTTTTTAATGAGAATGAAAGCAGAATCTCCTACAAACTTCTGAGTAAACAGCATGGGCTCCAATAACATCCCCCACCTTGCAAGCCTTGTGTCTGGAGTGTGAGCTGGCCAGGCTGCAGGCTGCAGGAGCTGGCTGCACTCCGCCCCTTTCCTTGGAAGGTTGTGGCCTTGCCTCCCTGACATTTAATCCAGTGTGGGTGAGCAGAAATGCACGAGAGGGCTGTCAGCTGTAGCCAATGGAGCTGGAAACCTGCAGGACTCTGAATTGTTGGAAACTCCTCTGAAGAAATTCAGCTGCAGGAGCAAGTCCTGTCACAGGAATGGAGGAGCTGCTGTCCTGCTTGGAGCAAGGGGCCCAGAACTGTCCCCAGGATTCAAGGTGCCAGCACAGGGGACAGACACTGCCCTGGTCCTGCTGCCCCCTCAGTGCTGGGGCAGGCTGGGATGCTGATCAGGCAGCTACTAATCCTGTTGTTATCCAAGGATGCATTATCCATCATTCTGCAGTGAGCACCACGGTTCCTACTCGTACCCCATGGCCAGCCTGCCCCACTGACCCTCAGCCAGGCACACAATCCAAGCTGGCACCAACCTCCTTCCACCATGAGGGGAAAACACCTCCCATGGCTTCATTCTCTTTTATTTTTAACCATGGACTGTGGCATGAGAGAGACCCTGAGCAAAACCATGACAGAAATGTGGGAACTGTGGCCAGAAGGAGGGCAAGAGGGGCTGCCTAAAGCAGAGGTGAGATTCTTGCTGTAATTCCATAGCCTTCCTCCTCCAGTATTTGCGGCTAGTGACCATCCTTTATCTTTGGCCTACATTTGAGGAGGAGTCACTGCACCCCACATCAGGGTGCCGGAAGTCCAAGCTACATCAGTGGAGTTGGAGATGAGCATTAAATGGAATGATGCCTCTCTGCCATATTCCACAGGGTAGAGCTAAATTGAGCAAAATCCATGTTTTCTTCATGCCATACCTTCACACGATTCCCATCCTAAGCCTGAAGCCTCATGGGTTTCCTCTCCTCACCTGGGGATTCAAAAGCTAGAGGGCAGGGCTGGATGGGGTATTAGGAAGGAATTCTTTGCTGTGAGGGTGGGGAGGCCCTGGCACAGGGTGCCCAGAGAAGCCGTGGCTGCCCCTGGATCCCTGGCAGTGCCCAAGGCCAGGTTGGGTGGGGCATGGAGCAATCTGGAATAGTGGAAGGTGTCCCTGCCCACATCAAGGGGGTGCAATGAGACGAGCTTTAATGTCCCTTCCAACCCAAACCAGTCCATGATTCCCTGCTCCCGTCCTGGCGGGTGATTAACGCTGGCAACAGCTCCTCATGGGGGTCTCCTGAAGGTGACTGTGTTTGGGGGATGTTCATAGATTGTTTCCCAACGTGTGAAACTCTACCTTGCTGGAGAGTTAGTGGGCTTTGAAGAGTTCTAAAGCTGCACCTTTTTGAGGGTTTAAGGCAGTCAGTGACTGGTGAGGCTTATAAAGATAATTTACCAATGTAAGCACATAGACCAACCTGGAATGGGAAATGTGGTCGTTTTTTTTTTTAGAGGCTGAACATGTTGCCAAGCACAAACCCAAATAAATAATCAGTGCAAACCAGTGATACAGAGAGGACACTGGGTAAGAGATTCTCCTCCAGGGATGGAGATCAGCAACCAAATAAGAGGGAGAGGTGAAGAAAGGCTAGATAAAGCAAGAGGGAAGAACAGAGAGGAAAAAATGAGAGAGCACAGCACTGTGGGCCTGTCTGTGTCTCCCGTATCTCCCATGACACACCCCACCTGCACCCCGTGGAAAGTGTCTGCCTGCCTAGGGCCGACATCATCGCTGGGAGGACCATGAAGAGAAACGGTGGTGGCAAAACCCTGCCAGCTCCTCAGGAGAGGTGAGCCGCAGAGAAGCGTTCCCTGACAGGCTGGGCAAGGCTGAGGTTTTGGCTGGGGATGGCAGGATTTGAGGCTGGAGCCTTGCACAGGCTTAGGATTCCCTCTGCAGGCCAGCGCTGAGCTCCGCATGTCCCGAACTGTAGAACCACAGAGGGCTTTGGAGTGGAAAGGACCTTAAAGCTCACCCTGTTCCACCCCCTGCCGTGGGCAGGGACACCTTCCACTAGACCAGGTTGCTCCAAGCCCCATTCAACCTGATCTTGAACGCTTTCAGGGATGGGGCAGCCACAGCTTTGCTGGGCAACCTGGGCCATGTTTTTAGGACCCTTACTGTAAAATATTTCTTCCCAGTATTCCATTTGACCCTCCAACAGAGTAAAACCATTGCCCCTTGTGGGACTTTGGGTTGGAAGACAAACTGGAGAAAGCCAATTTGTGTCCAGGGCAGGCTGGATGTGCAGAAGTAATTTGGGAGAACAGCTGGCAGAGATCATTTTCCAAGTCAGACGTGCCTAGGACTCTGCAGAGAGCTAAAGCTCTGCACAGCTCTTTGTCCCACCAGCAGCTTTGGTGGGGAAGGGTCTCCTATTCCCATGTACTCTGTCCCTCCCCGAGGGCTCCCCAGGGCCCAGCTCCTAGGTCAGGCTGACCCCAGGGAGCAGCAGCTTTGTGGCAAGCTAGGGAATAACACACAGTCCGTCAGACTCTGGTCAGCAGCAGCCTCTACGGGACAGACACACAAATTGCTGGACTAAGGCCAGTCCCAGCACCAAACCACTGCCATAGTTCATCTTAATAAAGCCAGTATGAGGTTTTTTTTGTTTCATGAGAAGGAACTTTTTTGTCAACTGGCATTTCATGGAGCCTACAACAGAAGGGATCCACATGTTGGTATTCTTTTAGTCATTCAACAGCCAGAGACAACTAAAGATAGAAGTGTGGGTGAGACGGGTAGTTAATGATACCCCCAGCAAGTTCCTGGCACATGTGCAGAGGCTATTTCTTGAGCATGGATCATCCCTTCCTCTCTCCAGCCGTGGAGAGAGGAGCCTCCTCAGGGAGGCTGAAAAGTGTAGGGCTTCACCTCTGTCTCTAGAGCCAACCCAGTAGCTGAGAGGCTTCATCAGAGAGGGTGCTGAAATACGATGAAAAGAGCGATTGGTTCGGTGTCCCAGTAAAGAGACGAAAAGCAGAAGAGAAGTGCAAGAGATTTCCATAGCAACTGGTGCAGAGGCCCTGCCTCCTCTGGTTTGCTCTGAGTCACCGTCCGTGATGGTTTAACTCTGGCTGGACGCCCAGTGCCCACCGAAGCTGCTCCATCGCTCCCCTCCTCAGCTGGACAGCGGAGGGAAGACTGAACAAAAGGCTCGTGGGTCGGGATAAGGACAGAGAGACATCAGCCACCCACTACAACCACGGGATGGAGGGACAGGACAAGGGGGAATGGCTTCCCACTGCCAGAGGGCAGGGCTGGATGGGATATTGGGCAGGAATTGTTCCCTGGGAGGGTGGGCAGGCCCTGGCACAGGGTGCCCAGAGCAGCTGTGGCTGCCCCTGCATCCCTGGCAGTGCCCAAGGCCAGGCTGGACACTGGGGCTTGGAGCAGCCTGGGACAGTGGAAGGTGTTCCTGTCCGTGGCAGGGGTGGCACTGGATGATCTTCAGGGTCCTCCCAACCCAAACCATCTGTGGTTCCATGACTGGCCCTAAACACCCGGGTGTCCAGCCCAGTCCCGTCCCCACAAAGAGCGGGAAGCTCTCGGCTGGCCCCTCCTCTCCCTCACCGGTAAATGAATATTCATGAGGGAGGGGGCGCGGCTGGCGCGGCGCTCATTACCATGAACAGCGGGGGCCGCGTCCCCTCATGAATTATGTGGGCTGGGCGGGGCCGCCGCGGCCCTTCAAACTGTGGGAAGATGGCGGCGGCGGCGGCGGGCGCCGGCGGCCGGGCCGCGGTGCGGGGGCGNGTTCGGGGAGGCTCAGCCGAACGGAGAGGTGTGGCCATCACGGGAGGTGCGGTGAGTTCGGGGAGGCTCAGCCGAACGGAGAGGTGTGGCCATCACGGGAGGTGCGGTGAGTTCGGGGAGGCTCAGCCGAACGGAGAGGTGTGGCCATCACGGGAGGTGCGGTGAGTTCGGGGAGGCTCAGCCGAACGGAGAGGTGTGGCCATCACGGGAGGTGCGGTGAGTTCGGGGAGGCTCAGCCGAACGGAGAGGTGTGGCCATCACGGGAGGTGCGGTGAGTTCGGGGAGGCTCAGCCGAACGGAGAGGTGTGGCCATCACGGGAGGTGCGGTGAGTTCGGGGAGGCTCAGCCGAACGGAGAGGTGTGGCCATCACGGGAGGTGCGGTGAGTTCGGGGGGGCTCAGCCGAACGGAGAGGTGTGGCCATCGCGGGAGGTGCGGTGAGTTTGCCGGGGCTCAGCGCAGCCCTGGGCATCCAGGGGTGGGAGCTGTGATAAGTTTGCGGGGCCTCAGCTCCCCCGAGTCCTGCGGGGCCAAACGCAGGAGGTGCGATGAGTTCGCGGGGGGCTCGGCCAGGGCCGAGCGGGGAGGGGGCACTGGGGCTGAGCTGCCCTGCTCTGTGGCATCGGGAGATGGAGGGGACGGATAGCATCACCCCCCTGGAGGGGATGCCCGGCTGGGGGCGATGTTTCCCCACTTCCTCGGGTGTTTTTGTGGTAACTGCCCCAGAAGTGAACGGTTCTGACAGTGCTGCCAGGAGTCGGGCAGGTTTTGTACTGCATCAAGACAGGAAGGGTTTTGCACCATGGGAAGTCCTAGTCCCTGATTGACATACGAAAGTCCATCATCCCTGAGTTCATGGCTTTTTCTCGCCCGTTTCCTACCTGCCTCCAAAGCTAGATGACTTCCTCAACTCCTAGAAAACTGCTCCCTGTGTTCCCTTCAAAATAAATCCTCATCTGAGACGATGGCATTGCTCTTTCCGGGTGAGAGCTGTTGGAGGTGCTGCTGTCAGAACTCGGGATGCACCGGGATATGTTGGTTGGAGAGGTGTTGCAGCAGTGCCCACTTCAGCAACGCAGCAGTGCTGAGGGGAGCCCTGTAGAGCTAACAAGAATTTAAGCTACAGATAAACATCCTTTTAGCCCAGCCCGTTCCTTTCTGAGCGTGTTTCTGGTCTCCCGGTTCATGCTTGTGTCAGCACCCTCTAATTGGCTGTGGGAAGAATTGGCAGGATGAGCTTAAATAGCTTAAATTGGTGGTTTAAACTAACCCCACTAACGTGGAAGAGATTTAGGAAGCCTTCAAGCAGAAGGATTTGCTGAATCAATGAACAGATGGGCTGTCCAGAGGGAGCTGAGCAGAAGGGCTGGGAGTGGTTCCTCTGGAGGAGAGACAGTGGGAACTCCCCGAGTCAATCTCTGCTCCGGGACAGTGATGTCAGTCATGCTTAAATGGACTCGGCATGGTCCTGGCAAGCTTGGATGAGAGTATCCAGCCCTGCTGCGGAAATGCTTGTGCTGTGTCTTAGTTGGGCTTTTAAAAGAAGAATTCGTTTTAATTCCCTACTTGTCCTGCGTTGTGTGAGATGTGTGTGGGACAAAGGGGAATGGCTTCCCACTGCCAGAGGGCAGGTTTAGATGGGATATTGGGATGAAATTCTTCCCTGTAAGGGTGCTGAAGCCCTGGCATAGGCTGCCCAGAGAAGCTGTGCCTCTCCCATCCCTGGAAGTGTCCAAGGCCAGGTTGGATGGAGCTTGGAGCAACCTGGTCTAGTGGAAGGCCCATGGCACAGGCTGGAATGAGATGATCTATACAGTCCCTTCCAAGCCAAACCATTCTGTGATTCCATGACTCTGTTTGGCAATAAGGCACATAGTCATTGTGCTGGCTGTCATTTTCTGCCTGCCCAAATTCCCACTTGTGACGCTAGTTAGACTCGTGGTATGGGGAATCAAAGGCAGATGATCCATTACAAACAGGGACCTACTGGATGCAGAGAGAGAGCAATGGATGTAGTTTCTCCTGACATTAGTGAGGCTTATTGGAGGATCCCAGCATAGCTGAAGCTGTCACACATCAGCCTTATCAATGGATATGTAATGTGTGTGTGTGTGTATAGATATATATATAGATATATATATATATCAATGTCTGTAGGGCCCTGAGAGGGGGCAGTGAAGGCAGCAGAGCCTGGCTCATCCCAGTGGTGTCCAGTGACAGGACAGAGGGCAAAGGACACAAAGTGAAGCACATCAAGTTTCACTAGCCATAAGAAAAACACCTTTTACTGTGAGGGTGACCAAGCACTGGCACAAGTTGCCCAGGGTGGTTGTGGAGTTTACATCCTCAGAGAGAGTCAAAACCCAACTGGACATGGACCTGGGCAGTCTTTTCCTAGTGACCCTGCTTGAGAAGAAGGGTTGGGTCTCCAGAGGTCTTTGCCAACCTCATTTATTATGTGATTCTGTTATCAAATACTGATTAAGCTCAGGTATTTAATTAAATCACTTAAAATGTACAGAATCTTTAAAACTACTAGGTATGACCACTTGACATACCTTGATTATTCCAGCTTAAACCGGCTAATTAATCATGGTTCATGTCCTAGTTTTTGTGATTCCCTTTGGGATTCTTCCATAAGAGTGGGCTTAAGGAGCTCTCAGGCCTCAGCTGAGACTGGGGATTCTGCACTAGGTGCTGTCCAAATGGGTATAAAGTCAAAGTCCTTGTCATGACACTTGTCAAACAAAACTGGATAGGAATCAGCAGAGGCACACACTCGCTGCCTGTGTTGTGTCTTGGCATGGGCTGGGTTTGCCTGACAGTTCCTGGGCATCTGATTCCCTTGGACCTGCCCTGCTGCCTTGGAGCCTGGCCCCAGCTGCTGCTCCAGAAGGATGCAGGTGGCCCATGGGTCCCACATCCTCTCTGTGGACATCTCCAGCTTCCACAGAGCACCTGGGAAGGCACTCTAGATGCTGGTGTGAGGTAAAGATGCAGTGCTGGCTGCAATGCTTTGCTTGGTGAGGTTTCTTGTGTTAAAGCAGTTGCTTGGTGAAATTCTTGGAAGGCAGAGAGGAGCAGCAGATGGGAGGCTTGGAGACTGCGGGTGTGTGTGTGAGGATTCAGTTGGCCAAGGAGAAGGAACAGAACATGTTTGCAGCGAGCTGCTCAGCCTGATTTGTGAGGAAATAAGTACATTCCCATTTCAGAGAATCAGATTTCTTTTGTTTCTCCCCTGCCCAGCAGCAGTGCACAACAATCAATAAGTGATGCTCGTGTAAGAGGGGTGGTAGAGTGTTTTTGCCAGACTTGTAACAGGACCTCCCCCTCCTTCCTCCAGTCTTTTTTTGGCAGTGGTTTTCCCCTTTCTTGCTGGACCAAACCAGTCTAGTTCTTGAGCATTTCCTGGTGATTCCTTAATTTCCTGCCATTTCTGTTGTTCTGTAACCTGTCACTAGTTTTTTTTTTGTCTCAAGATCACAGTGCTACAAGTTTGGAGGTGGCAATCCCAAAGAAGCCTTTCCCTGCCTTGGGAAAAGCAGTGATTTTCTTCCCACATCAAACTGATTAAAACTGACACCATCTCTTTTTTCCTCCTTGTCACAGTGTTGTATTGCTGATGGGATAGGTTAAATTTAAGATTTCCCAGGAAGCTAGGATAGGGTGGTTCTGGGGGCAATAACCATGCCATGAGGCTGTCAGAGGGCTTGCACCTCCATCTCTTTCCTCGTTGTCCTCTCTCCAGCCTTCCACTGGGCTTAAATTATTTTTAATCTGCCATTCAAGATATTAATGAAGAGAGTGATTAGGACCAGACCCAGAGCTAGCCCAGGGGTTGGTCAGTGTGAGAGGCATGGCAGTGGATCGTTAACTCTTGGAAAATAATTTTCCTGTTGAGTAGTAGTAATACCTGTACTAGGGTCAGAAACTTTTTTTTGTGTTTTGAAAACATTTAAGATTTCATCTTCAGCTGCAAGCATTAACTGCCAGGATTTAAAAGGGAAAGTAGGGAAAACCTCAAGGGAGACAGAAGTTGCAAAGCCTGCTGAAAGTTTCCGTGGAAGCTGGGGGCAAGGGGGATGCGCTGCTGCTGGTGGCAGAGCTGGGACTTGCCTGATGGCATTGGTTTGGCAAAACTCAGGAGCCTCTCAACGACAGACAGGGAACCGAAGGGTTCTGAATCGAGTTCAACTTTACTTTTAGTCAGCTCATGTTGCTGAATTCACCAGATGGAGGTTTCTGAATCTTTTGCCAGTAAATATAAAATGTGCTGGTCAGGAGTGCAGCTCCACGGAGATGGTGTGTAAGATATGCTTCCAAGCTGGCGTGGAAAGGATGGGCTCATTCAAGGGGATTGAGGCTGCAAATCAGATGCCTCTTATAAAGAAAACCAGTGTTAAATAATTAGAAAATCTTTTGTCCTCTCAAATAGTGCAGAAATCAGTTGTTTTTTCCAAGACTGAGTACAATAGGATGCAACTCTTGTCTGCCAGCATAAAAAAGCAGGATGCCATGTTTGATCCTGCCACTGTGACTGTTTCAGTGCTCTCACTGGGCTTGGAAGGAGCATCCCAGTGGCAGCCCTCCCAGCAGCCCTTCAGAGTCAGTTTCATTTAGAAACCAGTTCTGTTGACCCACAGATCACTCGAGAGGAAGGGCAAGCAGGAGGTTTGCTGCAAAATCAAGTAAAAAACATTTTATTCCAGGATTTTGCCTGCTCTGTTGTTTTGGGCTGTGGTACATATTGAACCAGCTGAGCAGCCTTGTCCTGGACCTGAACATCCAGAATTGGCACAGGGAGGTGTGCCAGAGAAAGACATGTGATTTTCTGGTCACCTTGTCTTCCTCCCAGTGCAAGGACTGGTCTGGTTCCACTTGGAATGGTTCTGTGCCGACAGAAGCATCCTTGGATGCAGCACCCTCCTTGCCCTGTCAGGGGAGGGGATGCTGCCTCTCTGCTCAGCCCTGGGAGGCACCTCTGGAGTGCTGTGTCCAGCTTTGGATCTTCAGCCCAGCAGGGACAGGGAGCTCCTGGAGCTGAGGAAGGGCCTGGAGCATCTCCATGCCCAGGAAAGGCTGAGTGAGCTGGGGCTGCTCAGCCTCGAGAGGAGCCCCAGCTGAGAGGGGCCCTCAGCCCTGGGTGTCCCTTTGTGCAAGGAGGGTCAGAGCAGGGCCCAGGCAATGGCATCAGAGGAACAGGCAGGGACTGAGCCCAGGGAGTTCCAGCTGAACATGAGGCAGAACTTCTTTCCTGTGCAGTGACCAAGCACTGAACAGGCTGCCCAGAGAGTGTGTGGAGTCTCCCTCACTGGAGATATTCCAGAGCCCTCGGGACACAATCCTGTGCTCTGAGATGGCCCCGCTTGAGCAGGGAGGTGGCACCAGGTGACTCACAGTAGTCCCTTTAGCCTGACCCATTCTGGAATTCTGTGAAATGCAGATATACAGCTTTGCATACTTTTTTGTTTTCATCTCTCCTATACAGAGTTGGAAATTTGAGCTCTCATCTCTTTTTGACCCATCTACAAAATATACAAGTTGGTACATAAAGATACTATTGATAAAATTGCCTCCACCTGGTGCTGGACTCCTTTAGCTCAATCACCGCAACTTACACATAATGTTATTCCATTATTTAAAATTTCTTCTGGCTGAACCCAAGTGAGAAATGAGAGAGTTGACGTGGCTCATCTTTCCTGGTGTGTGTTTCCCTGGGGTTAGCTCATGCCCTGGAGGGGAAAACTCTACTTTTTAGCTCTGGAGACAAGCCTTAAACATTGAGAAGTAATTGAAGTTTGCTGCAGGCAAGTTACAGATTGCTGCTGCTCTTGGGACTGTCTCCGTGGAAATTCAGCTTGATAAAGTTCACAAAGAACTGGAACTGCTCAAGGACACAATTGAAAAAATATTTTGGGAAGCCAGTGGAAGTTTTCCAGCGTAGCCAGTTGCGGGCGCAGAAGCAGGAGCAAGGAATGCAGCCTGGCCTCCCCAGCACCAGCACTGCTTGGGATTTTTGTCACATGTGTAGGGACACTTGGGATGTTTTCCTTTAAAAACAAGCCTGACTCGTGCAGGCGTGTGAGTAAGAGGGAAGAACAGCTTTTTTATGAGAAAAAAGGCCTTTTAATCTACATGCTTAATGCTTGCTTATATGAGATTATTTTTCTCCCTCTGAAGCGAATATTAAAGAAATGCTTTGTGATTTGTGCAGCATTGCCTGTTCAGAGCTCCGGGGAGTCTGCACTCACCCTCACCCTGGAGTTACAGGGCTCCCTAGGAACTTTGAAAGGGAAAACCAGGGGAAAGCAGGACAGGTGGTAATGGGATTTCATCAGGCTGTAAATGGCACATTTGGGCACCAGGGCTGTGACCCGTCCCTAGGGAGAAGGGAAATGTGGCTGTGAGGCAGAGGATGCCTGACAAAACAGTAAGCAGCCGGTCATTGGGTGTTTGGTTCACCCACCCTGCCATGAACCTTTCATTTTGAGCCAAATAAAAACACTTCCTACATAAGGGAAGTTCTGTGAGGGGGGCTCAGCCTGGAGAAAAGGAGGTTCAGGGGGGACCTCCTGTCTCTCCACAACTCCTTGACTAAAGGGGGCAGCCAGGGAGGTTTTGGGCTCTGCTCCCAGGGAACAGGGACAGAACAAGAGGAAATGGCCTCAGGCTGTGCCAGAGGAGGGTCAGGTTGGGCATCAGGAGGGTATTTCTTTACTGAAAAGGTGGTGAGACATTGGCAGGGGCTGCCCGGGGAGGGGGTGCAGTCTCCATCCCTGGAGGTGTCCAAGGAACAACTGGATGTGGCACTCAGTGCTCTGGGCTGGGTGACAAGGTGGAATGGGTCACAGATTGGACTCGGTGGTCTCAGAGGTCTTTCCCAGCCTAAATGATCTTGGGATTCTGTGAAAATATGTGGTGGAGCTGCTGGTTTATATCCTTTCATTTTAGCAGGGTGGGAAAAGGAAGTACCCGTGATGTTTCCCCCTTGCTCAAACCTCTTCCATCTTGACCGTAGCACGTTGGGATGAGGAACTGTGTTGTGCCCTGCCTGGAATACTGATATGGATTGAGCCAGGATGGTTGTCCAGGGGTTGTTGTTTTGTTCTGGTTGTTCCCTTTTCCCTCCAGGCTCCTCCAACTGAAGTGCAACTTGCCCAGACTTGCACTGCACAGAAGTGGGAGGGAGCTTTGAGGCTGATACAAGCAAGCAAGGGACTCCTTTGGGAATACCGGACTCCAGGGATGGAAGTTAAGCTATAACCCCGTGCCAGTATGCTTTTCGTTTCTGAACTCCCGAGGGGAAAGGGAGGAAGTGGGAGCAGGACAGGGAATTTCTGCCAGACAGAGCATCCTGCCCGCTCGGCTTCAGAACTGATGTGGGGAGTGCACTGCAAAGGGGGAAAAGGGCTGTGCTTGCTCTGGGTCGGTGGGACAGCGCTGCAGGAGGCTGGAAGGGGATGTGGAGGAGGCATTATCGAGCAAACAGGGAGCCTTCTCCATGCCTTGGCGTCAGCAGCAGAAGGGCAGGGGTGGGAATTCGGGGTGCGGTGCTGCTGCTGGCAGCCTATGTGCCTGAGGTGGCTGGCTGCAGCAGGCACCTAAATCCTGGCTTTATTCCTGGGACTCACATTCCCTGTGCCTAAAGCTTGGCTTTATTCCTGGGACTCACATTCCCTGTGACATCTCCGGGCTGTTACTTCACCCCTGTGTAAAACCCCTGTGTTTACATCCTCCCAGTGCTCCCTGATTGCTTAACTGCTTGTCAAGGACTCTTGAGAATTTCAAAGGAAACTCGGGAAGTGCAAAGTGGAATTACTTGGCCATCCTCCTCCCGATGTTTCTATACGTTAAACAGAGCTGAGATAGCAGAGGCCGAATATAATCATCTGGGGTTGAAAAAAGTGCTGCAGGAGCTCTTGTGCAGCCTGTGGAGATCTCACTCTTTTTGGGAAATAATGGCCAGCACCAGTTATCCTGCACTAAAAGGTATTTCCTTTTTTTCCCCTTTTTTTTACAGACTTTATATTCAGAGCACCCATTAAATTAAGCAAAACAGGGGAACTCCGAGAAGAATATGAAAGCCAGCTAAGGAAGGTCAGTATTTTGGGTAATTGTGTTTTTTCTTCCAGAATAACTTGGATTTCTTGCAGGAATGCTATCCTACTTGTAGGGAAACCTGAAGGGCTCTTTTATCCTGTTCTGTAACAAAGGTCATTTATTCTCTTTATACTGTTCAGCCAGTTCAGGAAATGGCTGTAATTGAGCATGTAGAGGCCAGATTTTGCTGTCTTAGTCTGCTGTCCAGAACATGGAAATGTACCTTCTTTGGAGTAACTGTTTGGTTGTGGATGTAATTCCATAAAGGCTTTTGCAGCATAAGGCATCTCCTCCTCCTCAAAAACAAAACTATTCCAAACTAGAGCTTTCTATTTATTTTTAGCCAAGAAAAAAAATGTAATTTAAAGACAAAAAAAAAAAAAAAATTATAAGGGAATAAAGGGCTTTCAGCTGGTTTGGAATTAAAGTCTATGAAAATATTTTTTAGATTTTTGATCTTTGTGATTTTGTTTTCCCGTGAGTTCGGTCCAACCCTTTGCTGATTATTTTACCTGCTGGGTAAAAGGAACCTGAGGGGTTTTTCATTGTTGAAGAATTATCTTTGGGTTTTCACTTGTAGATCTTAACAAGTGTAAAAAGGGCTAGGAGGCTGATTGAGTTAGAAAAACAGCCTTGTCTGAGTAGGAAAATACTGCCTAGGTGATATTTCAGGTAAGTAACTAGTCAGGGAAATGCATATGTGTGTGGAGACAGTTAAAAAGCATGAAAAAGTCATGCTTCTCCTGCTTCTCCATGTGTGGAATTATCAGTGACACTGATGGGCAGTGTCACTGCAAGTTACTAAGGTAATTTTGGCTCACTGTTTCATTGACTGATCATAGGAATTGCAAACCCTTCCACAATTCAGGTGCCTTGCCAGGAAGGCAGGGGCTCTGTGTGTGTGCAGAGTCGTGGGACTTGTGGCATTTTCAGCAACAGTTTTCTATCAAGCTTAAGGAAGCACATTTGCAGCATGGTCAGGCTGCAGCTGAAAAGGTTTTTACATCTACAGCTTGCCTTCAGCAAAAAGATACCATGTACAGTCCAGTGCCAACACTTCTCCCTTCCCTTCCAGTCAGAAGGAAATACTTTGCCATGTTTCTGGCATTTGGGCATGTTTTTGTCTTGTTCTTGTTCAGCCTGCTGCCTTCCCCTTCTTGCTCCCTGCCAGAAGGGAGATGGGTTTCTTCTCCTGCCAGCTTCAACTTGGTTTTTGTGAAGCTCAGCTGAAAGAGCTGTGTGGGAGGAGATTCTGTGAATCGTCATCTAGGAGGAAATGGCAGAAAAATTTTGCTGGTAAAATGACAACTGATGGTGCAGTCACCCTGTTTCCTTATTCATAGAGTCAGAATGGAATCACAGAATCCTTTAGATGGGAAAAGCCCTCTGAGATCGAGTCCAGCCATTCCCCCAGCACTGCCAAGGCTCTATCCCATGTCCACTATCCCATGTCCCCCAGTGCCACATCCACATGGCTTTTAAATCCCTCCAGGAATGGGGACTCCACCACTGCCCTGGGCAGCTGTGCCAATGACTGGCTACCCTTTCAGGGAAGAAATTTTCCCTGGTATCCTTCCCCTGGTGCAACTTGGTGCTGTTACTTCTTGTCCTGCCACTTGTTATCTGGGATGAGAGACTGACTCCCATCTGGCTCTACCCTCCTGTCAGGAAGTTGTAGGGGAAGCAAAACTGCTACTGTTGCTACTTATCAAGAGTTTCTTGGTGTCTCTGAACTTCTGAATTAGGCAGGAGGAGGCAGGGAGTCAGGTTTGAGAATCTAAGCTTGTGTATGATTGGGTTTTCCTTCCACGTCTCAAGACACAGGGTTTCATCCCAGCTTCCCTGCCCGTGGAATGGGGATAACCCGGGCTTTCCTCCTGAGGAAGGGAAAGGAGCATTTCCAAACCTTTTTGCACCTCCCAGATGTGAGTTGTTTTATAGATCTCAACTCTTGACCTTCTTCCCAGCCTTTTGCAGTTGAAAGCAAAGTGGTACCGTAATTATGTACTGAAGAAATTTTATTTGACGTGGATAATCTCATATCTTCATTTTCTCACCTGGCTTTCGGAATGAGATAGATACTGGCTGTCTGTGCAGCATAGCGAGATTGGCTTTTCCTCTTTTGTGCCCTTAGTGCTCTTGCATTTTATGTTTTTCGAGAGGAGGCTGTCCTTTCTGTGTACCAAAACCCTAACCCATCCTGTCCAGCTGTCTTTCTATCACAAGCAAGTCTGTTGCTTGTAAGCACACACAGTGGGAGGGAAACTCCTACCTGAGGCATGTGCTGACATGCAGCTTCCCTGAGCCAGGGCAGACGGAGCAGGCAGCAAACCGGGGCAGTTCGTGGAGGGAAGAGAAGATACCAAACGTGAGTTTGCCAAACTTTTGGAAATAAATGTTAGTGCCAGGAATGATGGTCCTGAAATGGGCTTTTCTTGAGAGTGAACAATTATTGATTGCTTGTGCAGCAGTTTTTTTCCCCTGCAGTTGCAGTATCCAAAAGGGCTAAAATGCATTTTCTGGTAACTGTGCTGTTAACAGCGGCTGTTGGTCCTGCATCCAGTATTTCAGAGATGTTACTCAGATAACATGAGGTCCTTCTCCCAGGGTACATGTTTCACACTGTAATGTTTCAGTGTCTTGTCCTCCTGTCCCAGCACAGCATTGCCACATCTGGAAGAAAATTCTCTGGGAGACACTTTACATTAATGTTACTTCAAATTATTATTTTTATAATTAGTACAGATTTTATCATTAGAGTTTGAATTTGTTTGCAACCTAAATTCTTTTTTGTTTCCTGTTAATTAGGATTAGTATCCTGTTGTTGACTTTTTAACTTCACTGTCAGCAAAGCTTGGGTTGTCACCTCACACTAATTGTGCCATGGGTTTCCCCAAAATCCTTAAATATTCCTGTGTGTTGTTACATATTCTTGTGCCTTTTGATTTGGTAATTGAGTATAATTTTATAATTTAGCCAGAAAAGTGAATATTTCCATATAACTTTCTTCCACATCAGAAATACAGGAGGGACACAAGTGCTGGGTAGTATTTCAGCCAGCCAAAAAAAAAAATTCTTTATGATAAATCTTGATGAGAATTTGTTTTTCAGATGCTTCAAAAAAGGCAGAAATACTGTTGACTTAGACTATTCATCATGTCTGCATCATGTGGTCACAATCTATGTTAGTCAGACACTGTTGTAGTTATTGCTTGAGATTATTAATAGATGAGGAATTTAAAGATACATCTTAAAACAACTCTAAGCAAGGAGTCAGACTGGTCTTTGAAAATATTTGCTGAACACCCACAATCAGCCAAACAGTGGAGTTTTTCCTGGTTCCTGCCTTGTTTTCCTCCTTGTTTCTCTCTTCCTCATCTCTGAGGGTTTGGATTCAGTAGGATTCGGGTCCTTCCCAGTTTGAAAATCACAATGTGCTTTTCATGTAATGCCTCATGAACTCTTTTCTCTATCATCCATATGTCCATACTTTTGGGGTTTTCCCTTCCTACAGCAGGGAAGAAAAACACTAAATATTTTTGGAAGAATGAAGAGTTGTTGCCACATCCCCCAGTCCCTTTATGAAGTAGGGAGCTTCTTAAGCACCTGAGTTGCCTATGCCCAAATATGAGGAAAAACCCAGGGATTTGAATTCCTGCTACTGTGGTTCATGAGCGAGATGGAGATGTGTCAATCAAAGGTCTGGAAAACTTCTGCATGGAGGGTGGATGAAGGAAGGAGGGAGGATCTGTTCTATATACAGATAGATGCAGACTATTCCTGGGCTGTGTCTAAGTTGAGGAAGAGGCGAGGCACAAGCTGGGAAAATGGTTGGGTGATGGAGGGAGAAGGGAGCTGGATGCTGTTACCCTGGGCAGGGACAATCAGATGGGGTTATCTGAAGTGTGTTCTGCTGAGTCTGTTCATCAGGAAAAGGTGGTGGAAAGGAGGAGAAAAGGGGTGTTGGTTTTGATAGCAAGTGTGCAAAAAAAAAAAAAAAAAAGAGAGGTCCTGGCAGAAAAGGGGAGTTTGATTCCCTAGGTGAGGAGCAAAACAGTGCAGCAGGACAGGCAGTCTGTCAGAGTCCATGTACCTTGTGTCCCAGATCCTGACATTCCCTTGCACTTCTCCTCTATGTTTGTAACTGAATTCAAGCTTTGAGCCTGGAGCCAGCTGTCAGGGGTCAGGCGGCTTCCCTGGATCCTCTCCATCCCAACACATCAGTGAAACAGTGAGATTTCATCTCTCCTGTAGCTTTCAACATGGGAATTTTTGCATCTCACCTTTTATTTTAGGTGGTGATGCTTTTGTGTCTGCAAAATTGTGTGTGCTGCATGTCAGGCTGTTGGAAGGCTAAAACTGAAATACCACAGCTTGCATGAAACTAGTTTTGCACATTTTTATATGTCATATGATCACCTACAAGTAGAGAAAAGCTTTTGTCTCTCTATTTTAGAAAGTACAGTGGCAGAGAAGGCTTTGTCCATTCCTAGGCTTCACAGTGCCTTTGTTGTTTTGCGAAGAAGATAAAATCCATGATACTTGTGTGTAAAACACAAATGTGGTATAGAAGCAAAAGAGTCTTAACATTATTGTGAGAGAGAGGCAGTGGCTCTACCCTGGAGTAGAGACATGAAGGCACAAAGTTAAATGATGTGACCAAACTCTTGGTCTTGCCAATCTGTAAGTGTAGGACTTCAAATTGTAACTACTCTATCTCTTTTGTCATTATTTCCAGCTGAGAGAAGAGAAACTACAAGAAGAAAAGACATCTGAGGATCTGATCCACAAATTCATTCTAGATGATGTGGACATAGGGAAAAGAAAAATGGAGGAACAGCAGAAAAAAGATGAATCTGTAGTGCTGAAAGGGAACCAAGAGTGTGTAAGTAAGCTCATGCTTCTCCTTCCTGCCCACATATCAAAATTTTCATTCTGTGGCTTGCCAGGATTCCTTGATTGAGTTTTCATACTTTATGAAGGCTATGAGCTGGCAGATTATAAAGATCCTTGTTAATGAGAACTGTCTTCTAAGGTCTGTTATGACTGCAAATGTTCTTCTAGAGGTTTCTGTCCCCCCTACTTCTACTAAGTGACTCTTCCAAACACAGCAGATCTCCTCAGCTTTGGGGATATCCTTGGTCTTCAGGCTTGTGTGCATTTCCATGAACATTTCTCCATTAATCTTCTGCAGTGAAGTTGTACAGCTGAAGTTCAACACATTCTTTATGCTGACTTCTGCCTATTTCCCATTTCATTTGGGAGGCTCTGCAGGAAATGGTCTTAAATTTCCATTTGATAGGCTGACCCATGAGGGCTGAGTGACCAACACCCTGTAGCACCCTCTATTGTAGAATTTTCCCACATTTTCTTGATCAATACATTAATTTTATTCAATGACTAACAGCTATATATAGGAGCTGTGTGCCTATTTTTGTATTATTTATGCCTTAGGTCCTCTCAGTATAATCAGAAATGGGGGATTTGGGGATCTTTAACACTTCTGCAAGAAAGAGCTTTATTTTCCAAGTTACTCTTTTTGTTGTACATGTCAGCTAACTCTTCCTTGATTGACTTCAGTTTCCTGAACGTCTCTCGGATTCCGAGAATGAAGAACCATTCCAGGGCAAGCAAACACACCGGTCAGCTTTCGTTTCCAAGACCAGTGCCTACTCCTTTGCTTTCCTTTCAGGGTAAGATGCTGAGACTTTATTCAGTGTCCTTTAAAGATGTTCTTTTGACTTGTTTTAAAAACACCTGAGATGCTCTAATTCATATGGTGGTTCCAAACTAAAGTAAGTGATTTTTTTCTGGAATTTTAGAGCAGACTCATTGGTAGAATGTGTTGTCTGTCTGATTACCTCCTACCTGGAAGTTAAGGAAGTAATGTTCATCCCATGAAGGAGAAAAATCATTGCCTGTAGATTTAAACCATTAGTTAGAAATCAGAATTCTGTGCGATGAACTCTAGAGTGCTGGTTCCTTCTCCAGCAGTTATGAAGGGCTTTTTCCCTGTAAAGCTGTTCCTTGACACAGTGGAAGTAGCTGAGTAACCAGGTGTGTTTCCACATGAGAGGCAAAGGGGTTTCCCCAGCTTCCTCATTGGCATTGACCTCAGTTAATTATGATCCGTGGGCGGAGGCGTCCATGTGTTCAGTGCAGAGCTCGTGAACGCAGACCAAGACTCTGCCACAAATCCAAGATTCCTGGATCCCTTTTCCCCGAGGGCATGGGAAGTAGCTCTGCCAGCCAGGTGCTGCCAAGGCTGATGCCTCTCCCACAGGTAGCTACTGCCAGGGCTGTTGAGCTGGTTGTTCTTAAGGTCACGAACAGTCTCCTGTTCTCACCCATCTGCTTTTCAGGAATTTAACCTCCAAGGTGGAGAGGAGTCGAAGCTGCAATGACACCATTCAGGAGAGATCCAAGAGCAGGCAGAGATCAGCCCCAGCCACCAAAACAAAGGTACAGACAGCGTCTGGAAACAGGTTCCTGTGTGTAAATGTTCTTATCTGAGGTTACACAGCACCAGTAATCTGGAGATATAAAATATGGGCTTTGTGGCGCTGTGTTATCGCCTTGGGGCCAATCACTTGCTTGCGGCTCCCAATAAAACCTGGTGGGTTAGCAATTACTAAACAGAAAAGCAGACAGGTGTCTGGGTTCTTGTGTAGCATTGGAGGCTAATTGAAAGGTGAAAGGGGTCTCATCAGGCTTTTGTTTTGTGATTCATTTTCTTTTCAAGGCTGAATCCCCAGCCAGGTAAAGAAAAATCTTTTGAAAGTTTAGGAAAATAATCCTCTCTTCTTTCCCTTTCTCCACAAAGCTGTTTAAACAGAGCAAAACTCATTGCTTTCCTGACATCAAGGTACATTGGCATTTTCATACTATGGAAGAGCCAAAGGCCTGGTGTTCATAGGATCATAGAATGGTTTGGGTTAGAAGGGAACTTAAAGCTCATCCAACCCCCTGTCCTGTACAGGGACACCTTCCACTAGACCAGGTTGCTCCAAGCCCCAACCATGAGGAACAGATACCTGTGCAATCTGCCACCTAAGTTGATAGGAGCTGGACTGAGCCAAAGCAAGGATCCATAACTTACCTCCCCTCTCAGGACTTTCTTCTTTTTTAAGAGGATGGCTTATAGATGTGACCAGTTAGAGTTCCAGTACAGGGTATTCCAAAAACTTATTTTGACCTCAAAATAAGTGAGTAGAAAAAAATTCCTTTCGGACTCACCAGGGAAGGGCTGTCCTTGTACAGGCTAGCTGCCAGATAAAAATATTTCCTCTCAGTGCTAAGAATTTGCAGTTGTGTGTGTTGTTTCCTTTCAGATTTATTTGTGCCAAGATCATGCCCAAGTGTAGCAGCATTCAGGGACTGTCTTAGAGATGACAAGAAATGTGGCTCTTAATCACAGAGTCATCCAGGTTGGAAGAGACCTTTAAGGTCATCTAGTCCAGCCATCAGTCCAACACCACTAAATGGGCTGATTTATCCAGGTAAAGAGAAAACACATTTCAAGGCCAGGTTGGACAGGGCTTGTTAAATCTGGTCTGGTGGAAGGTGTCCATGCCCATGGCAGAGGATGGAATGAGATGGTCTTTCAAGTCCCTCCTCACCCAAACCATCCTGTGATTGTGTGATTTCGGCATCGGAGTGGTTGTTACCTGTGGCAAGAGCAGCTCTTAGACCGAAATAAGTTTGACACCCTGATCGTGCTGGGCTCTGGAGTCTGCTGGTGTCCCATATCAGCCATGGGAGGTGCTGTGAGCAGCAGAGGCTGCCAGGGGCAGCCGTGCCCGGCAGCCACCCGTTGTCCTGTTCCCCTCTGGTATCCTTGTCCGTGTGCAGCTCCATGAGCAGCTTTCCCAGCTGTGCTGCCTTGCCTTGCAGGTACTGCCCGTCACGGGCGCCTCGACGCCGCTGCTCGGGGTCCTGTCGTCCACGCAGAACAACCGCTGCCTGTCCGCCCCGGACCTGACGGCCGAGAAGCGCCTGGTCCTCAGCGCCGTGTCCTCCCTCTCGGCCCTGCACCGGCCCGAGCGGTCCATCAGCCCCGAGAGCAACGACAGCATCTCAGAGGAGCTCAACCACTTCAAGCCTATCGTCTGCTCCCCGTGCACTCCCCCAAAGAGGCTTCCCGACGGCAGAGTCCTGAGCCCCCTCATCATCAAGTCCACCCCCAGAAACCTGAACCGGAGTCTGCAGAAGCCGACCACCTACGAGGCCAGTCCTAGAATACTGAAAAAATGGGAGCAGATATTTCAGGAGCGTCAGATCAAAAAGACTCTCTCTAAAGCGACCCTTACGTCCTTAGCCTCAGAGCCTGGGGAAGACGTCGTGGTTCCTGACATCACCAACTCCAGCAGTTGCACTAAAGAGCAGCCACAAGTGCAGGATGATCACCTTCCACCTGACGCAACAGGAGACCCTCGCCCTGAGCTGGATTTCTTCCCTTCCATCAGTGAAATGAAGCTGGGAAGGGGCAGTGAGAAGAGCGGAGGTTCACAGGCATTAAGCACAGATGACGGTGCTGCTGAACCAGATGTGAGATCAAACATAACCTCCCTAAACGCACGGGTGGCTGAAGTCCCTGACCTAAAAGTGAATACATTCATGGACAAATCCTGTCTTAGTCTAGGCCCGAAAATGCTGAGCAGAAGACTCATGGGCGTCAGCGCATCACTGCCTGACAAAAGCACGCTGGGAGTCCCCATCAAGCCTTCGGGCAAAAAGCAGCTGAAATACCTGAACAACAGTGAGTTGATCAACGTACAGAACAGCACCTGCAATTCCGTGGAGAACATCATCGGGGAACAGCCCCCACTGCTGCGACGGGGCCGGAAGAGACGCTGCAAAACAAAGCACTTGGAGCACAACGGCTCCGTCAAAAGACTGAGGCACGTGGCAGGGGAGGTGGGCCTGCCTCCGGAGGTTCGGGATGTGGAGCAGAAGCTCCAGCAAGAGGAGGAGGACAGGAGGCTGGCCCTGCACCTGCAGCGGATTTTCGACAGCGAGAACAGGACAGTGGATAGGCGGAGAGTCCGCGTGGATCGGTATCTGCTGCGGTCCAAGAGCACTCTGGGTGCCAAGTAGCACTGCTGGACGATGTTGCCTTTCTAGAGGACGATGAGGTTTATCAGATTATCTTATAGGAAAAATATTTTTTGCCCTACTTCCACCCACGCAATTGTTTTTTCGTTTCGGTGGTAAAACATTTCTAGGTCCAGTTCAGAGAGAAGCCAGAGTCCTTTCCGGTTTTTAAGGAAAAAAAAAAAAGAGAGAATGAGAAAAAAATATCCTCCGGTCCTCTCTGGTCCGTTGGTCTGAAGGAATTGTCTGTCATCCCTGTGAATACACTGCAAGGCTTCCACATGCAGTTGGGCACACGTGGGATCCCCAGCTAGGAGGGTTGTGAATGTGAGGTATGAGGACCATCCCTTGCCAAGAGACATCTGAGCTGTGCTCATGGGAATTGTCTAAGAGTCTTTTCCTCTCTGCCTGCCCCACTTTCTCCCTCAGGCTGCATCTGGTTGTGGGGTCAGGCTCTTATCCATGCTCCATATTTCTCATGGGAGGTCCTAAGCAGAGCCCCCCCACAGTACTTCCAAATGAATTTATGTCACTGTCTGCAGCAGCACTACAGATCACTCATCACTTTCTTGAAGCAGAAAGCCAAATGCAGTGAAAAGAAAGACCTAAAATAAGGATTTTACTGAAAAACCTGGGAGGGATTTGTAATTTCATGTTCATGACAGGGAAGAGAGCTCAGGCGGAGCAGCTGGAGCCACACACTGAGCACTGGGACACAGGCAGCTTTTCTCCCAGTCCATGTGTTTCCCAAACCAAGAGGGTTTCCTGTTCTTCCCTGTAAATTGAAGAAAGGGAAACGCTGGCCAGGAAGTTTCTGGAAGGACGTCCTCTCAGCTGCCACATCCTTTGCTCACCTAAGAGCCCTCTCAGGACACCTAAGGCCTGTCCTTGCATGTCCCAGAGGAGCACCCCAGGAGATCCAGCATATCACTGTGCTGTCCAGGTAGACAATGGGAAGGAAGCCCAGCTGTCCCAAGGGCTGCCCTGCCCCTGCTCCAGCTTCCTGGCTTCAGCTTCAAACCACTAAGAAAGCTCAGGTGAGCAATGCACTGAAACCTTCCAGGCACGAAGCTAGGCCTGGAGCAGAGCTGGCTCAGAGCCTGGGCTTGGTGGAGCATGTGTTCTCTGCCCTGATGTGGCCGGCCACCCTCTGAGTGTTTCTGAGCCTCTTCCGTGGGTCAGTTTCATGGATTATTTCCAGTAACACAGTTCAAAAAGTACCCTTCCAATTCAGTCCTTGGCAGCTGCCTTGCAGAGTATTCACTGGGACCCTCGGAGCCCACGGGGACCTTTGTCCGGGGCAGGGGCTGCAGCATTACCCATCCTGCCCCACCACGTGCCAGGGGTGTTATTGGGTTGAGCACGGTGCTGGGGCAGACTTCCCTATGGATGGTGTGAAGGGAGGGCAGCCAGTGCACATAGATAGACAGATCTGGTCTAAGACAGCAGCATTGCCCAATTTCCTCTATCTAAAAGTGGTTGAATTTTCTCCCTCCATCTTAAATGGTCAAAAAGAAAACCGGAACTGGTTTTCATTTTCACTGCAAGGACCCTGGCAGTTTTTATTTTTTTCTCCTAATTGAACTGGATTAAAAAAAAAAAAAAAAAAAAACCAGAAAAAAAAAGGAAAAAAGAAATCTTATATTTTATTGGGTAAAATTTATATATTTTAAATACTATATTTCAACAGATCGACACTTTTCTTTTGAGAAATCTTATAGCAATGATTCCATAATATATATCTCTTATCTCTGTATCTCCTTGCCACACAAACTACTGGATGGTTAAAGTTGTACCTGGGGCTGGTGAGACCTGGCCTGCTCTGCCTTCCTGGCACTCCGGGCCCTCTCCTGGGCCAGAGCCTCAGTAGCTGCTGCTTGAAGCAGGCGCTTTTGACCCAAACCAAATCCTGCTCCTCTTTCCAGCTGTGAATTAGAAGGAAATTAAGGAATTAGAGCCTTGATTGGACCTAGAAGAGTAGTGCAGAGAGAAGTAGTGACGGCCTGGATCTGCTCTTGGAGCCCAGGAGGGAAAGCCACAGCTTTAACTCAGAATCCGTGCTGTTTTTCCCAACATTTTGAGCTACGGTAAGCACTTCCCAGGTGCATTTTGATTTAGAATTATTTTTGCAGGCCCCCTTCTCTGCGGCTCATCCCTGGAGCCCTAAACAGTTTCCTTTTTTCTCGTGGTGTTTATGGGGGTTCAGCTGGGCCTGAGCTGCTTACGCCAGAAAAAAATAAGAGTTACACGCTGAATGTATCTTTTCTTTCCCCTCTTAGAAACAGATTTCACAGCCCAATGCACTAGGTCAGTGTCTTAAATATCTTCTTTTGAAAAGATTTTATAAATATTTAGGGGTTTGTGCGTTAATTTCCTGATCTCAAATCCACGCTGGGCAGAAGTACAGGAGGCAGTGTCTGGGCTGGAGCTTGTCCCCAGCCAAAAAAAGCTTCATGGGACCTCTCATGCTCCCAGCTGCCCCAAAACAGAGATCCCAGCTCCCCAAGCATCATGCACGGGCCATGGCATCTGCGTTCAAGGAGACCTTTGGATGTGGAATCACAGTCATGTCATGGAAAGGTTGCGGCGATGCAAAGCCAGGATGAATGTTTTATTAATTTAACACTCTCAAAGTTTGTGTAAGCCTTGCACAAAACAACAAAAATTGTAAATAATTACACTCAAAAGAGCAGGAATTCCCAGCCTCTCCCCTGTAAAGGTCAGGAATGACGCCACCTTCGCCAGAAATCATGCCAGCTGAGAAGGAAAATACCTCCTGCTGAACGGTGGATGCAGCAGGAGATGAAACCAAGTATTTATCCACACTTCTCTGAAAGTCCTTTGTAACCCTCAGCTGCCTTCCCTCCGGTATGAGGGCATTCCTTGCCGGCTGTGGGGACAGCATGGGCATGGGAGTGTCCTCCCAAAATGTGAAGCTGTCTAATCTGGAGGGGCTGGGCTTGGTTCTGTGACGGAAGGACTGTGTCTGCCAAAGATGCCACCGACTCCCAGAAAGTTGCTTTCTGACCCTCTGGAGCTCTCTGCCCGGGAAAAGCCGTACAGAAAGGTCCGTGTGTGGAGTCAGCAAGATCAGATGAATGAAGGAAAAGTGCCAAAAGGGATCATGCCAGGTGATTGTATGACGTTGTTCTATATTGTCAGTATTTCTCTTCCAATGCTATTGTACATGCAGTGCACACTAGTCATGAAGTGTGGTTTGAACAAGCGCTTCTTTGTATTTTCTCAGTGAAAGCAAAGGGGGAGATTGAAGCCTTAAAGACTCTCACTGATTTTAGAAAACAAGCCTTTAGCAATGCTCCGAGGGCAGGGCTCCGCCTGGGCCCTCCGACAGCCCTGTCCTGTCTCCCTCTTGTCCAGCAGAAGGTTGGCAAAGAGCTTTGCCCACACATGAGGAGAACCATTTCAGGAGAACCTGGACCCTCTCTCCCCGTGGGGGACACAAGACAGAAAATACCCAATGTCCACAATGGAGCCCCAAGGGATGTGCTGTGGAGGGAAGCACAGCACAGGGCTGGGATGGTCCCCACCGTGTCCCCTCCCCGCATCTGTGAAACACCACGACACATCTGCTCTGGAGTTAGCTCCTCACTATGCAAACAGGAAAACCTTCAGCTGGTCATGGATGGAGGGTGTGCGCCTGGTTTCCTTGGGATTCGCTGCCAAACTGTTCAAAACCAATCTAGATGTTGCTACACTTTCCCTCCAGTAACGCTTTAAATCGTTGTGCTTTCATGTTCTCCGCTGGCCAGCAGAGCACCGGCTGGCTGCAGACTCTCACGGTCGTTCTGCTCCCAGCTGAACCCCCGTGGCTTCACCTGAATGTGTTACAAAGCGATGGAAGGCACCAAAGGACTGCTGACTTGCATGTGTGAAATGTGTGAGTGGAATGACATGCAGGCGTCTGTCATGTTGTGGCTTCTGTTGTTTGAAACAGAGTAAACCCTGCTTGTGAAACAATTGTCACAAACCAGAAATATGCCAACAAATGTGTACAAATAACAGTGTTCATTTTAACAGCAACCAGGACTTGAACTGCAGGGCAAAGGCCGAGGTTCAAACCGAATAAAACCAGGTTCTGACAGTGAAGCTCCCCGTTTCTTGCTGTGCTTGGAAACAAGCAGGCTCCTACTGCTGCTTGTCCCAGATAGGTGGCACTTGCCTCCAGCTGAAGGAGGTTGTGGAATAATTGTAGAATCACAGAATCATTTGGCTGGAAAAGCTCAGAGACCCAAGTTCTGCTTCCTCTCTGGGCAAACCCATTTTACTCGGAAGCTGGTCTCCCAACAGCTGGGTTTGGGCTGGGGTTAATCCAGCTGTAGATCCCAGCGATGGGAGCCCAGCGGCGTCTGTGTGGCACCCTGGCAGAGCTGAGCCCTCTCCCACTGGAACACAGCCGTGGTTTCCATGTGGGCAGGGAGAGGCGGGTGCTGCTCACTCATCCTCTCTGGATCCCTGGCATCTGCAGCAGGACATACTCAAGCTGTCCTTTCTCCAATTGCAGCTCCGCTGGCACCTCCGTGTGACCGGGAACGCTGCCAGAGGCTGCTCGAGGACCTGTGCCTGCGCCGCTCCCAGCCCCTCTGCTCTCACAAACACCGAGGACAATGCGCCGTTTCCTCCGGGAATGCCTTGGCACAGCCAGGGCAACAAGCCAGACCCAACTCCCACCAAAGGGGACAGAGGTACAAAGAGGCTCATTAGTAACAGGTTTGAGCAAAGACAGGTGAAAAGCCATCATTTGCTCTCACTGTAGGGAGATGCACCTGCCGGGAGACCGGACTGGGGCTGTTGTTGTTTATTCTTTTAATGTCCTTTATTCTTCTACGTCAAAGCAGCTAAACTGGATCAGTTGAAATGTCCATCTAGCTTAGCATCACATCTCCTGCAATGGGAAACAGGAAGTTCCTAGTCATGGCAGCTGGGGCCAAGCTGTGCAGGAAGGGTCTAATTAAGGAGGAATAAGCAGCATCCTCCTCACATGGCTCGGCCACACAACAGGGCTGCTGTATCCTGCTGGAGATCATACAACCATGGAATAGGCCTCCGAGGTCATCGAGTCCCCCAGCACTGCAAGGCCACCACTACCCCATGTCCCCAAGTGCCACATCCACAAGGCTTCAAATCCCTCCAGGGATAGGGACTCCACCTCTGCCTTGGGCAGCTGTGCCAGGGCTGGGCAACCCTTTCGGGGCCGGACGGGGCTTGGTGCAACCTGGTCTAGTGGAAGGTGTCCCTGCCCATGGCAGGGGGTGGGACTGGATGGGTTTTAAGGTCGCCCCCAACCCAAATCCTGTGATTCCATGATGCGAACACCCCCCCTACGTCATAGGGATGGTGGGCGGGGCGGACTGCATTTCCCAGCGGGCCGCGCGGCTCGAGGGGGGGCGGGACTTCCTCCCGCACGACCAATCAGGGGCGCCCAGGTGTCTCGGGCGGGGCGGGGGCGGAGGCGGCGAGAAGATGGCGGCCAAAAGCGGCCGGAACGGGCTCCTGGACAAGGTACCGTGAGCGGGGCTCCTGAGCCGCCCCGAGCGTCCCCCCGCCCCGGCCGGGCCCCCGGGCAGCGCCCCCGAGCATCGCCCCGCCAGTCCCGGGCGTTCCCCTGCCGGCCTCGGGCATCCACCTCTCACTCCTGGGCATCCCTCCCTCAGCCCTGAGCATCCTCCCTTCAGCCCCGGTCATCCCCCTCCAACTGCTGTAGATGCTTGTATAAGGAAAAATAAATAGTGGAAAGAACTCTACCCTCTTCTCTTAGGGCAAAGTGTTTGGCTTCCAGTTAACACGTGTGCTGATTAACGCTGGAAGAAAATGCTTCAAAAAGCAGCCACCTGAAATACTTGGTACCCTGCACTGAAGTGAGAGCTCTGTCCCAGCTCTCCATGACTTTTAGATCCTTCTGGCCGTTGCTTTTGTGCCGCATAAACCTCGTGGACGCGCAGTGACATTCACTGTGTGCCTCATAATTCCCATGTGCCGGGCCTGGGGGACAATTGGGCTTTTCCCTGAGTGGCTGCAGGGGAAGCAGATCGAGTTTCACATCATATTTTTAAAGTGGTTTTGTGCCTTCCAGAGGAAGGAAAGGAGCTCTCTGGACCAGTAGTTAATCAGTCCAGCTTAGGAGCTTCCAGAGCAGGAAAATAACACGAGTGAAATTAAGGATTGCTTTACTGGCAGCTAAAATTCCAGCTCCAGTCACTCAACTGTTTGAAATAAGGGACGACTTAGGATACTCAGGGCTCGGACTGGTGTGTCACGAAAAAAATAATGTAGTTTAGGGGAAGGTGGACCCCTTGGAAAAGCTGAGCTGTTGTACATGGGAATTGTTACTGGGTAGGGACCCATTCCTGCAGAAGATCTGAATATGGAAGAGTGGCAGAGTCCTTTGCTCTTGTTCTGGAGAATAGTTTTAACTGAAATTTCTTGTTTGTGCGCTATAATTCTCCCCTTCTACAAAGATAGTTGGGGGTTCTTGACATTTTCCTCCATCCCCCAAGGGTCTGTGTGCAGCAGTGAGGCTGGAAGGTAGGAGTTCATCCAAAGGCAGGAATTCAGCCCCCACTGAATTTCACTTCCTGGGGATGGCAGCAGGAGCAGCAAATGCAGAAGCAAAATTAGAGTAAACCTCTGCTGTCAGAGCCACTTCAAACCTGTGGCAAGGTGTATAAGCTGAAACCTGCCCAGGGAACAGGTGCAGGGCTGCTCAGGTGCTTTGTGGGTGCAGATTCCCTCTTTGTCCAGCCGGGTTTTTCCAAACAGGCAGCTGCTCCCTGCTTTGCCTCCTGTCTTGGTGCTCACGGCAGGAACAAGTGCGTCGAGATGAAATTCCCCTCACTCCACACTGTTTCCATTGCAGTGGAAGATTGATGACAAGCCAGTAAAAATTGACAAGTGGGATGGTTCAGCTGTGAAAAATTCCCTGGATGACTCTGCCAAAAAGGTACGTTCTCTCTCTGCTGAGCTGTCCCTCTTGGGAAACACTCTGATTTTCTCTCCTACTTTCTGGGGGTTGGTTGTGCCCTTATCCATGCAGGGTCTGTGGCACCTCCTGTCCTTCCCACGTGTTGGTGCCTAATCGGGATCGATTATCAGGATGCCTGATGCAGGCATTCATTCCCCATGAACTTCCTGCTCAGTTTACCTGAGGATTGTCTCCTTCAAACCCTGCCCAGAAACAGTGGGTCAGGTTCCTGAAAAGCATGCACTAGGCTCACGAAATGCCTGTTTCTCCCACAGGTGCTCCTGGAGAAGTACAAATATGTGGAAAATTTCCGTCTGATCGACGGCCGCCTCATCATCTGCACAATCTCTTGTCTCTTCGCCATTGTTGCTTTAATCTGGGATTACCTGCACCCTTTTCCTGAATCCAAACCCGTTCTTGCCTTTTGTGTTGTCTCATATCCTTTACAGATCTTGTCTTGATTATACCAAAAGGGTTTTGATTTTCCACATGAACAAAACCCTTCTGGATATTCCCATTTTCAGGCCTGTGGGAACTACACTTCCTGTCATGTGGAGATCAGCTGACAGTCAGACAGTTCTCATGTGATAGGAAAATTCCTGCCTGTCTGGGTGTAATGCCCCTAAATTCGGGTGGTCTGAGGGCAGTTCCTTTTTTTTTTTTTTACTTATTTTATTTACTTATTTTTTTAATTCTATCCATGGTCTGGTTACAGACACATTTGCTTTTCCCTAATACCACAGGTCAGATCTGAGAGGGGAGAGAGGAAATTCTTGCCAGCAGCTCTCTGCAGGGGGGTCTGGACAGGCTGGATCCATGGGCTGAGGTCACTCCATGAGGTTCTGCAAGGATTAGTGGTGCCCTTGGCTGGAGGAATGGTGGACTGGGGACAGTGGTCTTGGAGGCCTTTTCCAACCTAAACAACTCTGTCATCCTAAGGAATTTCGTTGTTCCGGGCTGTCCTGGGTGGCTTTCAGAACAAATGGGTGATTTGGCTTGCAGCACTTGAAATTACTTATTCTAAAAATGGCAAAGAGGAATTGCTTGGTCTGTGCTTAGGAGGGAGGAATGCCCATTAACTCCTCCTGTGGTTTGTTCAGTCTCAAGTTTTCCCACTATATCCCAAGAAATGTCAGAGAATCACAGACTGATTTGGGTGGCAAGGGACCTTAAATCTCACCCAGTTCCACCTCCTGTCATGGGCAGGGACACTTCCACTAGACCAGGTTGCTCCAAGCCCTGTCCAACCCGGCCTTGGACGCTTCCAGGGAGTGAATAATAAATTATTAGAGCTAAAACTTATCAATTAATTTCTCATGCTAACGAAACATCAGCGAAACATCCTGCTTGGAATTAAAATGTCACAAGAGGTGGTTAAACAACAGTGTCTGAGGGGATGCGGGCAACTTCCCTGCCTAATTTCTGCTTCTCCCTTGCACCTTCTTAATTTCCTTAACTTTCTCTGAACATATTTTGTGATGATGGGAATCCTGACCATTTATACCTCATACAAGGAGAAGAGTATTTTCCTGGTGGCTCACAGGAAGGACCCGGCGGGGATGGATCCCGACGACGTCTGGCAGCTCTCCTCCAGCCTCAAACGGTACCATTTCCTGGGGCAGCCTGAGCTTAGCCAGCAGGCACCACTGCCATCCCTCCCTCACCAGAGACCACCCTAAATGCTGCCTTTTCTCTTCAAACCTACAAATCCATTCTGCCCCATCAAAATCCACGTCCCGGTCTGGGAACGGGAGCAGCTCCAAGTGGTTTTCTGCCACCAGTGTTCATGTTTCGCTTCTCTTTAATGCAGGGTGTGAGTGCCCAGGTGGGGACCTCCAGTCCAGGAGGGTTTTCCCCTTAAACAAGAGGGGGGTTTGTGTCCGGTCTGGGATCCAGCTCTGAGGTCTGTCTGCCCTCCCACAGGTTTGATGACAAGTACACCCTGAAGCTGACGTTCATCAGCGGGAAAACCAAACAGCAGAGGGAAGCCGAGTTCACCAAATCCATCGCCAAGTTCTTTGATAACAACGGGACGTTAGTCATGGAGGCCTACGAGCCAGAGGTGTCCAAGCTGCATGACAGTCTGGCCCTGGAGAGGAAAACAAAATGATTTCGGAGCCCGCCTGCCTTCTGGGAACCTGCTAAATTAACACCAATAAAGTCAAATGGCAAAGAAAGTGAATCATGGCCTCTGTTTTTGTCCTGAAGTCCTATTCCATTTTGGACAAGCAGGTATTTTAATCTTGGACCCAAAATTTGGTGAAGCTCATGGCTGAGCTAGGTCTGTGCACCTGCCTTCCTGGCTCTGGGGCGGACCCCAGCGTTGGATTTTGGGGACCCCTGGGAAGGGAAACACATCACCAGTGCTGCCCCAGCGTCCTCTGCTTTACCTGGCAATGCTTTATCACTTGGCTTTTGTGTCCAGGGGGTTTTACCAATCCCACCTTTCTGTTTTGTGTTAGGAGTTCAGGACAAAACCCTTCCATGAAACAACAGTCCCCTTGCAAACAAGTTTGCTTTATTTTTGTATTTATCTGACTGGGGGTAGAGGATTCAGGGAAGGGAATGGAGA
Organism: Chaetops frenatus; assembly: GCA_013400775.1. Lineage (NCBI taxonomy): Eukaryota > Metazoa > Chordata > Aves > Passeriformes > Picathartidae > Chaetops > Chaetops frenatus. The sequence continues at coordinate 94,920 of VZTR01002699.1, forward strand.
TGGGAAGTTGTGGGGGAGAATCAAATGTGCTACATCTGTGTGCTCAGCCAGGAAGCTTCTCAGAAAGTGTAAAAGATTTTCCAAGCTGTGTTGTCTGTCCCGTGGTTCCCTCGTGGCATCTATAAACTGGCATTTTTTAAAAGAGAGATTTTTTTGGGGTGTTTTTTTTTTTCAATAAAAGGGAAGAACAGACAACAAATGTGTCCTGGAGCATCTCTGGGGTATTTCATGCCTGGGGAGGGAATCCCAGTTCACAGAATCCTCACGGCTGAAAGAGTCCTGGCATTCTCCCGGCACCACCACAATCTTATCACCTAAACCTGATCCGCAGGATGAAGATGACTCCTCTTTTTATCTTGTAGACCTGGTTGGGCTTGGCTGCCTCACCTGCCCAGCTGGACCTTCATGATTTTCTGGCCCTCCCTCTCCACACCTGTTAAATAGGAGCCTCTGGGAAGGCAAGGGCGAGCAGCAGCGGGTTCTCCTGGCACCCCAAGCAGGGTCCTGCCTCCATCCCTCTCTCGGCTCCTCTCCTGCCCGTCGGGACTTCTCGGCAGCGGCTCCACCTGACATTCCATCATTCCACCTTCCCCGTAGGAGCGCCGGAGGAGGAACACATCACCTGCTCACACCTGCAGAGGTATTGTCCCTGCTGCCCTCCGGCACCGGCGCCAGGCTCGGGTATCCGACAGCGGGATCCCCGCCCGCTTCCTCGGCCCCGCCGAGCGCCCGATCCGGCCCCACCCCGGCTCCGGGAGCTGCA
>VZTR01002707.1:10059-32665 GCA_013400775.1 Chaetops frenatus
TGCATTCATGAGTTACAAGGAATAGTCTGATATATCATAGTTCATCACCATGGCCTTACAAAAGAATTTCAGCTTAAAGCATCTCCTCTTTCTCCTCCCTCTGGGCTTTGGCTCCTTCTTCACGGACCTCGGGGTCTCCATGTTGGTGTCTTCACGTGCCTTCACCCTTTCTCTTACTCGAGAGAGGATTGATGTCTGTAAGTTTCATCTGTGCACTGAGAGAGTTAGCATCTCTCCCTGGCCTCGTTGTTGGTCACATGATCTCTGCTGGGGGCCGAAGCCGCTGCCAACTTTTCCTGGGGAGAGGGGGGAAGCAGGAACGGCAGGATCTCAGCAGCCAGGCCAGGATTCAGCTGAGGCAGGAGTTTGTCTTGCTGCAGACATAATCGCTTTATTAGAGTGAAAAAGCAGCACCAGCATTTTCCTCCAGAATTCTGGTATTAATTGAAAGTGAATGGTAAACCTTGGGGGTCTATCTTGGGGGTAACTATTCACATAGGGCATGTGAGTTCTGCTTGCCAGCAGCACGTGAGCAGCAATGGCATCAGAGATACATGTTTGTACTTTATGGAAGTGACATGTTTGTGCTTTTTCTGACAGCCATCATAGCAGCAGGTAGGTCCACATTTGTGCCTTTGAAGAGGAAGAGTACATTTTAAACCTGAAGCTAATTAATTTTTCTCTGATAACCGCACATATGACAACAGTTTAGGCTTGTCTATATTCCTTGTCTTCCACAACTGAGTCTGAGCCATGGAAAACACATCCCAAAATAATTGTTTATAATGGGAATTATGCAGTGTTGTTGGAGTGTTCTGTGTAGTAGGGATGCTGCTGGTTGAGGATGTGCAGAAATCAATAGTTTATTCCAATTAAATATGAAAAAAAAAAATGAAGATAACCTTTATAACTTTTTGACTCAGAAATCCATTGACAGGGAGTAATCAAACTTCTCTATAACTGAATTATGGAATTTCTTAGGATGGCTTCATTTTGAAAATAGTTTTCTCTCCTAACAAGAACCAACATGATCTTAATGACACACATACCTGTGTTTTGAATGCATGGAATTTTCTTATGACTTGCTGTTTTTAAGGCTTTGCAGAAAAAGCTTTATTTGAAAATTAGTCCTTTAATTGAAGACAAACTAACACAACCCCAAAACCAAAGCAACACAAAGAATAGTTTCTAATCCTCTGGGTTGTAAACTTTATTCTTATTTTTTAAGGCTTGAATCATGAGCTGTTTGATTCTGTGTGTACAAAATGCCACAGCTTTTACTTAGCTTGGTGCTTAACTTGAGCATAAATCTTTTTCTAGCTTTCTGCAAAAAAGTAAATTTCTGCACAGTTTGAGNATTATGAAGTGTTGTTTGACTGTTCCGTGTAGTAGGGAGGCTGCTGGTTGAGGACGTACAGAAAACATCAATAGTTTATTCCAATTAAATATAAAAAAAAAAAGAAGAAGATAACCTTATAACTTTTTGACTCAGAAATCCATTGACAGGGAGTAATCAAACTTCTCTATAACTGAATTATGGAATTTCTTAGGATGGCTTCATTTTGAAAATAGTTTTCTCTCCTAACAAGAACCAACATGATCTTAATGACACACATACCTGTGTTTTGAATGCATGGAATTTTCTTATGACTTGCTGTTTTTAAGGCTTTGCAGAAAAAGCTTTATTTGAAAATTAGTCCTTTAATTGAAGACAAACTAACACAACCCCAAAACCAAAGCAACACAAAGAATAGTTTCTAATCCTCTGGGTTGTAAACTTTATTCTTATTTTTTAAGGCTTGAATCATGAGCTGTTTGATTCTGTGTGTACAAAATGCCACAGCTTTTACTTAGCTTGGTGCTTAACTTGAGCATAAATCTTTTTCTAGCTTTCTGCAAAAAAGTAAATTTCTGCACAGTTTGAGCATATTTCAGTTTTTCTGATTCACCTTAGCAATGCAGATAACGTGACTTGATATGGTGTGAAGAGATGAGAGCCTGTCAAAAGGGTTTGATCTATTTTTATACTCTTCTTCTGCTCTCAAATGCTGCACATATATTTGAAATTAATCCCAATGTAATTTCTTTCCTTAACAGCATTTCAGCTGTTTTGATGAGCCGTCCTTGACATTTCTTTTCCCTTACTGCAAACTTCATAAAAACTAACAGTGTGACTCTAGTTGCGTAGATGGATATATTCTCACAGGTTTAATCATTGATGCTAAATATTGCTAGAAGTTGGTGGGGCCTTTGCATGCTGGCAGGAGTTGTCTTACATGTATTTAAATGCCTTTTGAAATGTTTGGTTGGGGTTTTCTTATGCTAGTCATACTTAAATACTGGACTTGGCTTGAGGTGAAAAGTAAACTGTAAATAGTCTGATGGGCCAAAAGCAGTGCTGTGAAGGACAAACTATCTGAAAGCTGAGCTAAGCTTTTAGCAGTGTTTTGCCATAAAATTAAGGACCATAACGGGCAGTTGCTTTGGGAATAGTTGGAGCATTTGAGGAGCTGCTGTGCCTAGCTCCTCTTTTTATTCATCTTGCTGAAAAATAGGGTCCTCAGCATTCTCAGCAGGTGGTGGGAATGTGCCTGGTCTGCATCAGAGCAAAGGTACCTGCCTTGTTTTGTCTCTTGCCCCAGCTGTGTGGTGGGATAACCTCACTCCCTGTCCTCAAGCAGCATGAGGCAATCCTCCTGTGAAGTGTGGATTAGCCTAGATGGCTTGTTCAGCAGTGAAAAATTGAAGATGCTATCTGCCTCATAAATTCCTTGTCTCTGTGACTCCAGAAAAAGCTATACACGGAAATGATGCCTGAGAGGTCAAAGGCTAGAGATGGAGTGGTTTATATTTTGTTTCTTTTTTTGTGTGTATGCATGCAGAACTAATAGTCTAAAGAATACTTTTTAGATTTGAAAATGGCAGAAGGCAGTACCTGTGAGGTAGGATAGAGAAGATTCAAACACAGAAATACCAACAGAGGTCCTGCAAAGTGACCTCAGTAGGCTCAACAGGTCATGTGTAGATACACTGGTTCTAGGTGCTGAGATCCCCAGTGCACTGAACACATGTAAACTTCAGTACCTTGAAACAAATCCTTAAATTGACTGAAAGTACAGCCAAAGGTAAGTGCTGCCAGTCTAGCCCTAGGGAGGAAAAGGTCAAGACTGCTACTGCTTCTGCTTCTCACAGTGGTCAAGGACAGAAGGCACAGGCTACCTCAGGCAGCAGCTGTCTGTATGCTCTACTGATGGTTAGAGATAATAGTGAGCACTGGAAATGATTATAATAAAATCCTTGAAGGATGTGCACAGCAATTCCTGTGGTTATTCCTGATGACATTGACTTTGGTGTTGATATTTTGCTTTCTCAGAGATGTTGATCCAGTTACCTGTTCTCTGTAGGTGTAAGAATGGACTAAGCTGTGCCTTTTCTCTTTGTGGGGATTGGAAATTATCACAGAAGGGTTGCCAGCAACTTCAAACTACGTCTGAAACTGCATGCAGTCTGTAAGCTGTGTCATCAGATAAGGAGAGGTAGTGGGGAATGAATAATAAATACATGTCAGGAGTGGAGAAAGATTTTGCACAGAACAACTTTTTCTGAATCTCATCACTTCTTCCATTTTTTCCCTAAGGTGTCTGAGGAGAGCATCAGTCCAATACAGTAATTTCTTTGTGATGTTTCTTTGGTAAAACTCTTAGAGAAAGTACATTTTCAAATGAGATTTTTGAAAAATATTTATATAGCTAGGTTGAATATTTACTGTCATTTGTTACATTAGCACTACAAGAGAGAAATGATATTATTTAAATTGAGAAGAATAATAAAAAACAAATAAGTCTTGCAAAATACATTTAAAAATTGTTCCATTTATGTATATTGTTAAAGGTGTTGCAAATGATAACTCTATAATTGACTACTGAGAAGTAAAATAAATGGGCTGCCTATTTAATGAATGAAATAATTAATTGATGGAAGCTGTTATACTATTTCTGTAACAAATGGAAATGTTATTTCTGTTTAAGTGACTTTACCTCCCCTTTTTCCTGTGCCATTTCAGTTCTCTTCCAGCTGCTGACCTCTTTCATACATCCCCCCAGTTCCTCATCTCTCTCGATGATACTCCTTCCTGAGCAAAACCAGCCAATTTCTGTGCTTGTAAAGTAGGCCAGTCTCAAAGTTTTAAGCTGCATTTATTTTTTAGGAGATAATCCCTTGTATACTCTGAAGACTTTTGTTGAGTATTAGTTTAATGGCAGTATTTATGGCACTTAATAATAATAATTTCCCATCCAATGATAAATGCCTGTTAGAGCAGCTCTTTTCCACATTCATTAATCAAGAAAGGTTATCAACACAGTGATAAATATAACTTGGATTTTTGCTTGAATGTACCACATACAAAGAATACAATCCTGTTCATCAGTGAATGCATGACAGATGCGTTTTAGAGTGCATAGAAATACTAGTACTATATGTCAAACAATAAAATATTGTTCTCCTAGACAATCTTGCTGAAATTGTTCTTGCACACTCTTGTTTTTGCAGTGTTCTGGCTTGCCTCCCTCTGTCCTTGCTGGTCCTGCCTGAATTAGGTTATCATTGTGGGGAATGCCTCCTAATTCCTGCTGTGCAGGGCACACTCAAAATCAGTCCTCACACAGAAGTTAGCTGAAATCTATTTTCTGGCTTTTAGCATGGTAGAGCTCACAATTCACTTGTGCCCATTGGTTGAGGCAAAAGATATTATATGTAAAAATAATAGATTCTGCATCTTTCTGAGGACTGTAGAGAAGCCTCATTGCATTGTAGCAGCTTCTGGCAGCTGGAAAAGGAGATAATCCCCTGTGGCACAGATAAGTCATGTGGTCTTTATCTGAGTCATTTTCCTTTTCTAATCAAGATTTTTAGGTACCTGCACTTTCTTTGGATCTGCTTTTGAAAGTAGTGCTTGGGCTGGATCCCCAGTTGCATCTCTGAATGCTTTTTAGAGTTTGTCCAAATAAACACACATTCTGTGATTACTGCATTTTGTTGATCATCTGGCATTTGCAAAGCCTGTGAACTGCACCTATGTAAACTTCCCTCATTCTTTGAGCCATAACATTTCATGGTAGTGTTACCATAGTAGATATAAACCATTCTGGAGGTGGTCTCCATGGGTGTTATTCTCTGCCTCATCTTTAAAGCTGCATTGTTTGTTTTTCATTGAGGTCCATCTGATGCTATAATTGTCCAGGAGAAAGGGCCTGTCAATAGTGAGAATACAAATTGTGTTGAATTTGTTGCTTTCAGAGTTTATCAAATTCCTGTCTGCCTTGAGTATTGTGATTTTATTTTTTTTATTGTTTTTTCCAAGTCCTGTTTCTTCATGTGTAAAAGGATTTAAAATTTCTTTTAAACACCTGGCCATTACATTTCCTTGAGGAAGGTTTGCTCTCAAAACAGCATTTCTTGAAACCACTGTGTACTTTCTGTAGGTGATCATCAACATATGCTGGGGCCGACTGACTGACAACCAAAACTGATATTTTTTATTATTATTGAATGTATAAAATTTTTTTCACTCAGATTTTTTTTCAAACGAAGCTTGGTATTGCTTGGTCTTTGTTCAGCCTAGGTAAATTCAGACCTTACTTTTTACCTTACTTACCAGACGTGTCGTTAAATGTGGGAATGTCTCATCAGAAATTAATTTTGACTTTGGGTGTTCTTACACAAAACCTGTGGGGCAGTGCTTTCTTACCGTCCCTCAGAGAAGGTGGGCGTGGAGATGACAGACACTGGGAGAAACAGATAAATTGATGCTTTTCACTCTGAATATTTAGGACAACTCCCTGTTTGATTGATCTTCAGCAAAACTTGTTTGTTCAGATTTAAGCCCTTAAATCTGACCCTGCAGCAATCAGAAGGTTGCCCTTGTGCTCAGGAGCAGGCAGAAGGGTACTTGATGAGATGGAGTTGCAGACATTAACACTCATGAGTTATAAGGAAAGAATTGCAATAGATGATAGGAAAGGTCTGAAAATAAAGCAACAGCTGATTTTGTTCAGTTCAAAATGACCCTGCCAAAAGAGGCAAATGATATCACAAGCTGGAAGGTCATTGTTTTTTTATAGACTTTTAAGATATGTTTTTATCCAAAGAATACACTGAGAAACTTGAATGATGATGAATAAACCACTTCATGGGAAATAAGCATCCTTAGCTATTCGGAAATCTTCAGAAGTGCTGACAGGAAGGAAGTCTGCCTTTATGTTAGTGGGTATGACCAAATACTTCACTGTTACAGTCAGGTATGTGTGATGGTGCATTTTCCAGCATCCTATTCTGCTTGACCAAAAAGTCTGAAAATACAGAAATTGCAAAAGCTGACTTGGTTATTTTACCAACCTTGAGAGTGTACAGTGTCATTTGCCTTGTTATTTTCTGTTAATCAGCTTTTCCCAGCTATAGTTCTTGTATCATCAGCTAGGGAGATGAATCACAATAGAATCAGAGTGTAAGAAAAAATAGGTTGGTTTGTTTTGGTTTTTTTTTTATTAAGATATGCAAATTATTGTAAGTGTGAGTAGTTTCCCATTTTAAAACAAAACAAAATTTAGAGTCTGAATAATTCTAGACACCCTTCCTGCTTATAAACCCAGAAATTCTTGGAGTGCATTCTCTTGCCTTCTAACACTTTCCCACAGATAGACAGGAAATTTTGGATAAAAAATTTATTATTTTATTATTCCACAGATGCACAATTTCGTCTTCAGAAAATTAGCTTCCTCTTCTGCTTATTCCTTCTATGTCCTGGGATATGTGAGGATCTCTCTCCCCCATCTTTTTCTGCCCTCATTGAGAATATGAGGAGGAAATGTGGAGGGCAAGCTTGTGTTTTTAAACCATATCTATTAACTGCAGACCGTTTTTCCATTCCCTGTAACAGTTACTGGTTTTGCTCGCTCAAATTATTTTATGAGGTGATTTGATTACCTAAGGACATTATTTTGAAACATTGTCATATTTTCTTCCATCTGGTACATAGTCAACTGTTGATCTCCCCATATAGATACAATTCTTCAACCCTTAGGGTTCTTTTTGTTCCTACTCTCCAAATACTCCATGTTTTTGTGCTTCTGTAGTGTCAGGTGCTAGGTCGGTGCTGCTCAGTGGTTGTCAGACTTTCTGACAGTGTTCCAGTATTTAGCAGTGTAGGCTCTGTACAGGTAGAGCTCACATAGGAAAAAGTTTTTGTCCTCTACACAGAATTCAGTTTGCTTGTATTGAAATCTGCTGACTTTTAGCTGCAAAACCATAGCAGTTTGTGGATTACAGTTAATTAAAGTACAATTTCCACTCATCAGTTATAAAATAATTTTAATTTTCACTGGTTATACTGCAGTTCTGTAATTTAGCTGTGAAAATGGCATTTCCTTTAGATCATAATGCTGTTAATTTTTGTGCATACTTTTAAGTACAATATTGACTGAATTGCTTTCTTTTCTCTACTATGAGATGGTTCAGGATGAATGTTTATAAAACAATCTGGCAAGGAAAGAAGTTAGATATGTCAACCAGAGCAATTCCATTAGGAATTTTTATTTCATTTTGATAAACTGCTCTTCCATTGCATTCACCAAACACTTCCCTGGAATGCTGTAACCTATTCAAGTTTGTTTTGTTTTGTTGTGGTGTGTTATATACCACTCCCTCTGTATTTCCATGTTGCAGTTGTGAGTGATCACTTTCAGCTGATTGTCACCACGTGCATGAAGGGGCTCATCTGCTCTCACATCTCTGCACTTCTTCCATGGGCAGGGTGTTTCTGCAAGGGGCAGATTCAGGTGGTCCCTTTATGTGTGTGTAGTTTAACATACATTGAGTTCAACACAGGTGGCACGATTTTACTCCATTTCACAGAGCAGAAATTGCATTTAATTTAGCTGTACCGGTGACGTTGATGGTTTCTGGGGTGCAGGAAGTATTTTGGCCACTCCTGTGGCTCAGGGTGAGTACAGACAGGGATGCTTGCTCAGCCTGCGTGCTGGTGTGAGTGCCCAGGCTGCCCATGGGGGAGACAAAGGATACAACCTTTACTTACAGCTTTATGGCAAGTGTAGCCCCTATAGGCAAAGCAGTTTTGCTGTGCAATTTCCGGCATATGTTGCCTTGCAGGGTTACTTTCTACTCACTAACACCTTTTTTTGTACAGTTCTCTTTCCTCGTAGATTGTAACCCTTCAAAAAAAGAGGGTTCATCTAATGGACCAGCTGTTGCAAGAGGGTTATTGTGGATGTGAAAGTCTATCTCAGACAACTCGAGCATAGTCAGAGCTAAATGTATTCAAGTGCTGGCTTTGCTCCCTTTCAGTGGGCTCTAGCTGTTCCAGTGGATGCTGTTTTTTATCACTGTGCCGGACTACAGAGTATAAGTGTTGAGACTACAGATGCTTTTATCTTGTATAAGTTTTCAAAGACTTTCCCTGCTGGCAGTTTACATTGCTCAACCTATTCTCTTTTATGCTTTCTATATATAATATACATGGCAGCCACTAGCTAGAGAGTCCTATGTAGCAGCTGGTTACACTCTGTATTTCTTTCAAGATCTTGTGTGATACTTCAAAGTTTACATCAACTTACAGGAAAAATAACTCCTGAGTATCAAAGGGAGAAAAGAGCAGAGTACTCAATAAATGTTGGTGCTGGTCTGAGTGCTTCCATGTTGCCTTGAACAAAACTCAGTTATTTCTTTAGAACATGCACTGACATTTACATTACCTTTCCCTAATTTTACTATTTTTCAGAGTTCATTTATGAATTGCCTTTAATCTACTGAAGAAAACTAAGATGTTTTTATGATGTCATTGTGTTCTCATTAGTAAAACTTGCTTGTTTTTTAATAGGACCATAATTTCATTTGGGTAGCCAAGACTTTATCTTACCACTCCTTTACCTTTCTTTATGTTTGCAAAGCCGAAGAAAGTCTTTGTCTGAACATTACATTTCAAAGCAAAACAAGAAACCCCTAGACAAAATAATTCAACTCCCACTTGCAAAGTTGATAGGAATGGCTGAGCACTGTGTGTGTAATACTCCTGGGAAGTCCTTGGCTCACTCAGCATTGCAAGCCCCCCACAAGAGCAGAGCAGTCAGGTGAAAGCAGCCAGAGGCTCAACAGTGTGGGTGAGTCACAGCTCCACTCCTGGGTGGTTTGAGAGCTGGTGAAGAATATTTGGGTAAAATAAAAATGATATCTTCTGGTTTAAGGGCTGCAGAAGAGAGAAACTTTGGAAATAATTACGATGATTTATGAGCTATTAGTTAATGTGGTTCACCCATGAATTTGGGAATTAGCACTCCTCTGAAGTCTAAAGAAATTAAGTGAGTTGTAATTCACTTGAAGACAGATTACTAAGTATAATAGTTTAGCTAGGAGCTAAGACTCTCACACCTTAACTGCCAGTGAAGCCCTTTTTTATTATCTTTCTTACTAGGTTTTCTAATAGCCCATTCTGACAGGGAAAACTGTGTCTCAGTCTGTCCATTTGATTTTCTTCTTTCTGTGTCACGCACTGGTTATGAACCCTAGTCAACTTTAATTCTCTATCACTTCTCCCTAGTCAGTGGTGGGAAATGGACCCTCCTGAAGACAGTTCTGTTTGTCCTATCCTAACAAGAAGGTGTTTTAAGACAGAGCACTTAATACTTGTAAGCCCAGAGTCCTTTTCTTTGAGGTATCAAAATAATACTGGGGCTTGTAGGTGAACATATATAGGAGATAAATTACAGCTTTTTAAAAGGAAGTAGTTATTTGATCTCTCTAAGAGTGCCACTCCTCTTTATTTTCTTGTTGTCGTTATTATTGTTATTATGGAATTGTTTGAGATGCAGAGGTTAAAAAACGCCCTTTTTAAGGCTTATGGACTCCAACATCAAAATAAGTTTTTGAGGTTATTTTCTTCTCTTCCTACTTAGAAGCTGACTGCTTCAGCAGAAGCTACCTAGGGGAGGGAGCTCCCCTAGTAGCCCTGGGCTGCTGTCTGAGCCTTTCCTGGCAACAGATCAGTGAGACTTCCCGAATCACTTTCCAGTTCCCTGCCTTTTCATCTCTTACACATATCCTTTTATAGAGGTAGCAAATTTCTTCTTCTAAAGGCTGAATGCCCACTTTCTGTTTCTCCTGTATGGAGGGTATTTTCTGATTTTTTTTGTGGAGGTGTGAGGACATTTGTTTTCTGTTCCAACCTGGGCATCATCACGACTGCTTCATACACAGGGCATGATGCTGCTGTTAACAGATATGCTGCTTTTTCCTCTCTGCTATTTGTGCTTTTCTGCCCCTACTGTGGCATGCTGGTAGACAGCAGTCAAATGCCCTCTTAGGCTTTCTTTGCTGAGGCATGTTAGCCAGGGCAGGCAAGGCCAGTGTCACATGTTTTTACGTGTTCTTTGCTCCCTGGAAGATGTAGCTGCAGCAAGGCACTAACTGGGGAGCTTTGCAGTGACACAGAGTTGTGAGCAAACCCCAGCTGGCAGATCAGCCACATGCAGCCATTCACTCACCAGAGTGGTAGAAAATGGAAGGGCAAAGGAAGAAAAAATGGGTTGGGGTAAAGGCAGTTTACCAGATGAAAGAAAAGCTGCACTGCTAAGCAGTGTCATGTCCCATGGGCAGGCAGGTGTCCTGCCATCTCCGAGAATGCAGGGCTTCATCACATGTGACAGGAAGAACAAATGCTATTGCTCTGAACATCTCCTTTTTCTTCTTCTTCCCCCACCTTTTACTGCTGGCCATGATGCTGTAGGGTATGGAATATCCCTTGGGTCCATTGGGGTGAGCTATCCCAGGTGTGTCCCTTCCCAGTCTTTTCTGTAGCACCAGCCTGCTTACTGGTGGGGCAGTATGAGGAGCAGAAAAGGCCTCCACACCAGTAAGCTCTGGTCAGCAATAATGAAATAATCTCCATGGTATTTTGACCCCACTGTTTTACACCACAAATCCAATTCACAGCATCACATGAGGAACTACTAACTCTGTCACAGCCAAAACCAGTATGTGTTTTCTCATCAGTAGGATGGGAATATAAGTTGGGCAAGTGGTGGGCTAGTGTAGATAAGAGCAAGGACTTGCAAGATGAAAATGTGATCTATTTTTCAAAGGTTGGTGTCCTCAGTACAGAGCCAAATCCGATTATTTCGGGTGTGATGTGCTGTCTCTTTTTCCTTCCCCCACCTCGGCAAGGCTAATTGCTCTGTCTGTATGTGTGTCCACATTGTTGAAATTCCAGTGTTAGCAGCATGGGATGGTGTTACATGGCGTGGCAGTGACCTCTGATCACTGGGGTGGCTGTAGTGATGCTTTCCAGCATTATATGTCCTGTTTTTACAGTGCCAACTTTCCCTTCCCAGTCAGTCTGATTCAGTATTCTCCTCTGATTATAACCAGGAGCATGTCACAGGGTCAGGAACACCTTTCTTGAGATAAGGGGACTCCTATGCTGGATGCTCCTGAGGACAAATAAATGGTGGAACATCTAAATACTTTACAAGCTTCTTCCTTTTAATTTGCTATAAGTTTCTTGCATCTAGACAATCTATATGTCTCAGGAATTTCAGAATTCTGGGCACCTGACTTGTCACACCATACATTTGGTTCCCCTTGCAACTCTCAGCTGCAGACTACTGAGCATCCCTAAACAGGCTGTAGGTAAAAGACAAACTGCAATGGAACTGCATGATATTGTGGTATCAAACAGTATTTCAGAGAATCACAGAGCAGTTCAGGTTGGAAGGTACCACAGTGGGGTCGTCTGCTCTGACCTCCCTGCTCAAGCAGGATCATCCTGGAGCACATGGCACAGGATTGCATCCAGATGGCTCTTGAATATCTCTGGTGAGGGAGACTCCAGAATCTCGCTGGGCAGTGTGATCCAGTGCTCAGTCACTGATGTTTAAGAACTCAAAATCCTTCTTGGTACTCCCACCAAAAAAAAGGGTGTTAACGTGTTATGGACGACTCTGATAACGTTGAATATCTTAGGCAACAATGGTGTTGGGGGAGGATTCTTTCCTCTGTTTTTCTTTGCCAGCCTTCTCTCCTGTATTGCTGGAGCAGAGGGGATGCCCAGTAAATGGGAAAGAGTCATGAGCAGAGAGCCAGGCATGGGTTGGTGAAGAAGGGTTCATGGGAATAGTATTGTGGGTTTTGTAGTAGCCCGGTACTCTCAACTCGTAATTCTGATGTTGTGCACATTTACTTACGAAGATGCAGATGCCTCTCAGAGAAGTGGCAGGTGGACAGGGACTTCAGTAGGAAGTTGAGTTATAGTTTTTGTTTTCCCACAATTTAAGTGCATTTTCCACTCTCATATCGATTTACTTTGTTTTCTGCCATAATTTTTATTCCCTTTTCGTACATAATTTTGAAGACTAAATAATAAAATTCTGGTGAAGCATCTTCCATCATATTTTCCTGTAGTGAACTGTAACACAGATGATCCTGTGGTGAAGTAAAAGCTGAAATTAATGGCAGTAACTGTGTCTGAACCCAGCCTTGATTCACCATACCTGCTGTTACCCGAGTAAATGCATTATTCATAATTTACATGATACTTTCCTGGAGGCAATATACTTGAAAGCAATGTGTGTAATATAATGTGTCATTATTCCAGAGCTCTGAAAATGTCCTTTTATAATTCTCCTTAGCAGTACAGTTTATGTGATGTGGAAACTATTTTCTGACACGTGTGCCTAAGCAGTGAGCCCTTTGTTAGATCCAATTAGAATTTCTCCCTTGATAGAGTGTGAGGCTCTAAAGCAGTGTTATGCTTGGCCATGGTCAAAATGAATCCAGTCAGTTGGGACTCCCTGCATCAACCTTCTGCGATGGCATGGCATGGAACCACTGATATGAGCTTTTCACATTCAGCAAATCCAGGATTCAGTGCAAGAGGCAATAGCCAAGCCACTTTTCTGGCGTAGCAAATGGCGTGTCAGCACTTTTCAAAAGTATTACATGAATATGAGCTACTGTACAAGAACACTTTCCCCTGCAGAGTGGTGCAACTCCCCTCCCACTCGTGAAGAGGGTTTCTCATTTATCTTTTTTTTCATTTTATTTTTGGGAGTGTGATGAACTTGCTTTAGATGCTTTGTTCATGAAGATGCTTAAATAGTATTTAAGAAAGCCTGACGTATTTTGTGGGTCTTCTTCACTGGAAATTGTGAAAAAAGGCCCAAACGCAAACATTTTGTTGGTTGCCAATGATTTTGTTTGTTTTAGCAAGTGTTTGGTTTAGCAAAGTGTTACAAAGGATTGTTTGAGAAAATTAACTTTAGTTGTGTGTTAGGCACATCAATTTCAGATGGAGTAAAATACTTTCAACTGTCACAGATTGTTTTTTCCCCATGTAGCTCCTATACTAAAATCTGTGAATGGAGAGTTAGTTGCTGTTGATGCTTTGCTAAAGCAAGAGTGGTAAATGTGATTTAAATCTAATTCAACTTTACAGTTCATCCTGAGGGTTTGTACAAAGGCCAGAATTGTTTTAATCCACAGAAATCTGTGAGCATCAAAAAGGCTCATCAGTTTATTGTGACATCTAAACACTTTTAAACTGAACCTCTGTTTTTGCTGATTAACTGTGCTGTTCAAGCATTGCAAATCCATATTCTTCTGTGGCTGGAAGTGATGTGCTGCTCTTGGTGTCCTACTCAGCCTGACTCTTCTTGGTGTTCAGTGGCCTCTGCAGATGCTTACCCAGGCTGGAGAGCCCTCCTTTACCTTCTTGACACTTCAAACAGCTGCTGTGGAGTGAGGTTGGGTCCTGTCCTGTATTTTTCATGTCCTTGGGTTGAAAAGTGCCTAATCTCAAGCTCTGTCTGTTCCAAAATCAGTGTGTGTGTAGGAAAGCTGAACCATTCCCTGGGAAATAACCCATCATAGAGTTGTTCCTTTTTGCTTCTAGTATCTCCCAGAAGGAGCCAAATGCTCGACATCATATATAGGAAGCATGACCGCTACCTTGAAGGTAACTCTAAAAAAGCCCCAGGTGCCACATTCTAATTGTGATACAACATTTTATGAAGTGCAAGTAGACAGGCACATATTTAAATTATCTGGATAGCTACGACAGAGTTGGATTATTGACATATTTCTTCATGTATTAACAGTTGCAGTTACTCTTCACATTTCCATTTTTTAAAGCTAAGTCAGGATGGTACTATCTTAGAAAAAGGACATAATATATTTTAGCTATCTAGGTGTAAAGTACAATTTATTGGAATTCTTAGCTTTAAGTGAGAATTTGAGGGCTAGCAAATCTTAAGTTAGCTCTGCAGCTATAGAGTGATGCAACCAAATTGTATTCTGGATGTATTTTGCATTTATCTGGAGGAACTCAGCTGCAGAACAAGTTTTAAATTGCCCTGAAAAAAAGTCATTAGTAGATGACTAAGAGATTTACTGATATTAACAAATGTTCCTGAATGTAAATGGTATATGCAGGTTGGAAGTGTGCAACTGATGAAGCAGATGCTAATTTATGTATCATGGGTACCTTTTTGTACATACATTTTGATATCTTCTTTCTCAAGATGAATTGAATTTCACAGTGTTGTAGAAAACATGCCCCTTTTAATTTTACAAAACCTTTATGCTAACTTGTTTCTTTGAGACTATAAAAGATAGTTTATTTTACTGTCAACTAAACAATACATTTTTATTTACATTAAAGTATAAAAAAAATCTTGAAATGCATTATCTGAGTCTAAATAATTTAAAGATTTTTTTTTGTTAGACTTAAATATTAATTTCTATGATTCCAAATTTTAGTATTATGTCACAGCTAGTGGAAATTTACCAAGGCCAAGAGCAACATCATTTTTAGCCCTCTATCTGTTCCTAAATAGACACTTTTGTGAATCTTTGGAATGAAGGTAAAATGGCATGGGCCTCACTAAAAATGTCGTAATAATTCCTATTTTAAACAACCCTACCTGTTAAAACTTTGCAGCTTAAAATACCTGTTCATAAATTGCACTGTGTTATTGGGAGAAATATTTTGTCAGCTTTTGATTTTTCTGTACTGGATTTACATTTCTCATTTGGGTAAAAGGGTGACCTGCAGTCTTGATTATTGTCTGGTCACATTCTGCTGCCTTGCTGCAAATTGTTAATCTCTCTGTCTTTGTTTTTCTTTTTTTCTCAAGGCATGTTGTTCTCTTGACTCTGTTGCTTCATTCATGCCACTGCCAAGCCCCATCAGTTGCACATCCTGTAAAGCTTAGTGTGCTTACAGGTTTGCATGGATATATGGACAGTTTGTTTGCTTTCCTCCCTTGTGCATGGCACCACCTTCTGTAGCATAACTATGTCAGTAAACCCAATTCTGATAAACCTTTTGGATCATTGTAACAACTCTGAAAAATCATCCACATTGGCCATGTTATTATGTAGGTAGGGTGACTCTTTGAATATAATAAACAAAATGCTTTGGGAGTTGTACTATAGATGCATGTTTATGCCAGCGTGCCCAGGAGAGGAAAAAGAGGGAAGCGTGCACTTGTTGGGAAGGGATTATAAACCACAGTTCTTTGGACATCGCCTGCATAGTGTTGCACTGAAAGAAACTTTGTGCAAGCAGAAGAGCATAAGCCCCTCCTTTTTGGTAGACTTATAGCAGGGGAGATGATGCTTCACGTGAACCTTTCACTGCATTTGCATTCACAGTGTGCTTGACTCACTGTGTAGGAGCTCACTTCCAACAGTGGTGAGGTGGTGGAGGCAGTGGCAACAGATCCCCTGAGAAAAAGGACCTACATCCAAGAGGAAGAATATGGAGGTATGAAGAGTGTTCAAACTGGTCTGTTTGAGACTTATGGGAATACCCAGGGTACAGGAATGAATGGAATTCCCCTCAAGTAGTATATACATTTACTCACCACCTACTTCCCTTTTTCCTTTTTCTTGGGAAAAGCAAATGCAGACTGGGAAAGTTAACGGGAAAACATTTGAAGGCTTTATTCTTCCAGAGAGGAAGGGAAGAATGAATACATTTTTTTGCTTTCTTTCACATTGACTCCCTTCATGTTTTGTGTTCAGGAAAGAGCACATTCCATAATATCTGCTTCAGCCCTGGGTGAGAATCCAACCTTCAACTTTCCACTCCTGGACATGCATTTTTCCTTCAGTGTATAATATTTAGCTGCATGCCATAAACCAGCCCAACTATGTTCAGGCAAGGTGTTGTATTCATGTTAGTGTAAAGCACCAGGCAGCAATTTACCTGGACAGGAAACCTGCCAGTTTAGCTGTCCAGTAACGCTGCTCCACGGAACCACTGACACTTGCCAGACACATTGTCCCTAAAGTATGATGCCCAAGGACTTCCCAGTTCAAGTCAGTTAAATGAGGGTAATAGGGATCTTGTGGACATCCTTGGCAGGACAGAACTTGGCTTTCTTTGAAGTTTTCTGTTTTATTCTCTCTTTTCACATTTTGGGTTTTCTTGAAATCCTTTGTTTTTGAAAATTAAACCTTAAGGGTTTTTTTTCCCCTTTAGTATTTGTTTTGACCCTCATGTTCTGTATTTTCTTTTGCTTTTATCTTTCTCATCCACTGACCATGCGTCCTTCCTAAAGTAGATTATTCCTGATGCTTGTCTTGTTTCACTCCTGATGTTTGTTGGATGGATATAAAGCTATTTGAAACTTCAAGTATGGAATCACTTTCTCCCATTTTGAGTATTGATTTTTAATTTCAGAAGTTTTTGTTTGTTTTTTAACAGTACACATTTAGAGAGTTTAAAAAAACAAGTCCAGTAAACCATATCAGAGATACAATATTTACAAGAACTATATATTTAAAGATGTCTTTAAAAATCTATTGTTTAAATTACTAAATTACTATTCCTTTTAGGGCAACTGCAAAAGTACTTAATAAGCTGGTTTTGAACAAGAGCTGGAAGGAAGTAAAAGAATTGCAAGTATTTTCTTACTTTCCATTTGCTGTGAAGAGCAGTTACTTGTTTTGCCAAGCCTGCTTTTAGTTCTGTTGAGTCCTAATAGGAGCCCAAGAAATTTATCATTGAAAGGGAAATTTTGCATGCAAATATTAAAATTATTTACTTCCCGAGTATCTATGTGAAGGACTGTTGTGCATATCCTAGCTTTTTAAAACATCAGTGATATTAAAAGCATCTCCAGCACAGTTCAAGGCTGCACTTAAAGCCATGCCAGCATTTTTGAGGACTGCAAATGGGGCGTGTTTAGGAGAAGAAACCAAGGACACATTGGGTTAGTATCAGCTGTTATGAACAGTAAGAAATATTTGAGTAACTTCCAAAAATGAACAGTAGAGGAAAACCAGGCAGAACTGCCTTGATTGAAACAGGTTGAGATATGTGTCAAACTAGGATATTGCATATGTTGAGGTTGGAAAGAAGGTTTTTCACTTTCTGCTTATTCAAGGGCTGTGCTCCTGCCCTCATGGTCCAGGCAGGTGTTATGGAGCCCGCTCATAGAATCTAAATGCACCCTGGCCCTGACTTACGGGCCACAGCTGTCCCAACCCAGCCAGCTGGGCCAGGTGGGGAGTGCTGGAGGAGACAGCATCAGCCCCATGCTGACATAAGCCAAAGCTGACTGCAGAGGGATTGCTCAGCCCCTGTGGAGATCAGCCTGTCACCTCTGAGAGTGTCCAAATTGCAATTCAAGTACCCAGTTTGAACAATCCAACTTGGGTTTATAGCTTCTGTTGTAGTTGTTTGGCGGTTTTGGGGGGTTTTTTTGTTTTTTTTTTTTTTTTTTTTTTTTTTTTTTTTTTTTTTTTTTTTTTTTTTTGGGGGGGGGGTAGTTTGGTTTGGGTATTTTTTAGTTAAAGTTTCTTGTGGCCAAAAGGTCTACTGATATCTTCCTTGCTGATAGCCCAGTCATTCAGCTTGCACCACAAGCAGACAAATTTGAGTCCCCTTCTGTAGGGGTGGGGAGGTTTTTATTCCTGTTTGCTTAGTTCAGCTTGGTTATTCATTGGGACCTAACAGAACTCAGTACTGGATTCCAGTCAAAAGACTCAGAATTGTATGTCTGAATTCCTTTGGAATTTTTAATATTTGGATGTCTGGTATTTAGATTTTGGCCTTCGTACCCTGTAAATTTCAGTGAGGTTCAAATTCCCTGTAAGGAGGAATGTAAGCACTTTGCAGATTTGCATGTAATAAGGGAGAAATAGTACCATTAAAATCCCAAATTCAGCAAAGGGGAAACTTGTATCAACTGTTAGGTTCCTAGTCTGAGCAACCAGTTGTGGAAGTTCAAGTACAGCAAGCCAAATTTTTCTGATGTCTTTTCTGTTTTGACACTTGTAGAAAGGTCGTTCTCCCACCATTTGTTTTGCTGGCCTAGTTTTGCTCAATAGTTGTGTGGGGTTTCTTTTAGTGTGGGATTTTGTTGTTGTTGGTTGGTTGGTTGTGGCATTTTCTGTCTTCTTTGAGAGAGGTTCTCCACTTCTGTGGCATCCTGGAAGCCCTCTTCTGCCACAGGTTTGTAATCAGTTTTCTTGAGTGTGACTGAACTGACCAGACTTTCATGTGCCATGCATGAAGTACACTGGCATTTCTGCTTTCCTATCTCTGCTGGTCACATAACTCCTGATACTTTTTCCGATCATATTTGCCTTTGACATGTCTGCATTATGTTGGCAGGTCACAGTTAATCTGTTATCAATGAGTAAAGTCAACAGAGTATTTTCCCTCCTTGAACTTTTCCAGTTGATAAATAGCTTCATTTCCTGTTGCTTCCATGCACCTAGCCTTCCATTTTATGCTAGAGCTTCATGCTTACATATCTCAAAGTTATCCATTAAGTTCTGTGTGATATTTTAAATGGTCCTTCTGTGTGTTGATTGTATCTCCTGACTTTGCATTAGAAGCTGTTTTTAATAAGGTACTGCTGCTTTTGGTGTTTTGGGTTTTTTTGTTGTTAAGTTCACTGCTAAAAGAATTAAATAGAATGGCTTTCTGAACAAATGTTTCTGAAGGTACACTAATAATCTCCACATGGTGCATGCTTTCCCTTTTTAAAGCTCTATAAGCTACTCAGTCCCTTCATATTGCTAAAATGCACTTCAAATTTCCCCTCTGAGTCCACTAAATAATTCCTTATGTCATGCTAGCATAGGCTTTGTTGAAGGCTAGATAAATGATGTCTATTAGAGATGCTCACATTTTAAAAAAGAAAAAAGTTAGTCACACATTCTTCTCTCTCTGTGTTTTTTTTTTTCTTTTAATGCAGATACATTTATTCCTGTTTACTTCCATTTTTTCAACATTTTTTCCCCCTCTGAGTAATTGTGCTAAAGCCATGCGTTCTTCTGGGATCAGAATAACTGGACTTTCTTTGCCCAGACTGCATTTTTTCTTTCTCATGTTATGGGTATTATATTTGCTATTTTTCAACCAGATGACACCACCCTGAGCATCAGAGACCTATTAAAATATTTCCTTTAACACCTCCTGCTTCATGGGCTGGTGTTTCCAGTGCTCTGGAATGTAGATTATCTAGTCCTAACTTAAGTATAATAAATTCTATTGAATTTTGCTGTCACATTGGCTGTGTTTATTTAGATGTCCATTAACTAATCTCAGAGAAGAAAATGTAATTTTTTTGCTCTATGGGTTTCTAAATTAAACCCACATATTTTGGTAATTCGCATTCTCCAGAAATCTTGAAAGTAGCCTGGTAAACATTCTTTAAAAGTGCTTGTAGAATTCACTGGCATGTTAATTTTGTCCCAGAAGCCATAAAAAGCACAAGCCAGTTGACAGTCAAAGTAATGTACATTTCCCAGAAATTCAAAATCGTGGGGTGAAGAGTCATTTGGCAGAAGAATGGCCATTTTCCTTCATGGCTTTCATCTAACTTTTGACTTTTGTTTAATCTGTCACTTTTTTACATTCCTTTAGTATAGGAGGGAGAAAACAGGTGCCTTGAAATCTTCCACGTGGAATTTTGCCTTTCATGTGTCTGATATTCCAGCCCATCAAAAATGTTACTGTCCTTCCAGTTTCCTTTTTACCCTTCACATATTGCACCTCTGTGCTTCTATCTGTATTTTGCTGTCATCTCCTTTATAGCCTTTCCAGCTTCCCACACAGTCTTCCAGTCCTTGTCCGATTTCCCAAGCTGCCTTTTTTGTGCTATTCCTCAGTATTTTAGTAAGCATCTGCTTTAAATAGTCAACCATCTGTGGTTTTAATTTTTTTTTCTGAAAAATCTATCTTTTCCACAGGTAATCTGGTGGGTATAATTTTTAAAAAAAGCCTTCTATGTTGTACCTACTCATTCTGTTAAACACTCTTTGTTCTTCGTCACTCAGGAACTATCTGTGTCTGCCTATACATGAAAACATTTATTCTCATTTTTCCTTTAGGACCTGTGAATTGGTGCAGTTACTTTTTTTCATGGCTTGGTGTTTTGGACTCCCTGTTCAGTTTCTAGTAGTGCGTCATGTTACGTAGCAGGATTGGGAGTAGCAGAAAATGTGGAATGTTATTGGCATAGCAGCTGTCAAGCTATGGATGTGTAGGTTTAGAGCATTCCAGTGTTTTGCATGGGAACAGCTTTTGGTGTGAAAGGAGGAAATCATGCATTAGACCTATCATTCAGGAGGTCCCTTCCAGTGCTGCTTTCCTATGAAAAGCCACGGTCAGCCATCGCCTTGTCTAGAAATGTCCTCTTCGGAGTTGTTCATGTTACCAACAGCATTGATTGGAGCACTTTCTAAGTGTCAGCAGCCAGTTTATGGCTGGCTCTCTTTTATGGCTGGACATGATGTGATTTAACACGTCCTTTTCATTGCAGGACCACCCAACTGCAACACTTGGAGGGAGAGAGCTGCAGTCCTTGAGCATGTTTTTATATGCTGTATTGATATGTATTGGCTGCGAGAGTATCTGGTTACACGTTTGAGCACTCCCTAGCTGTTCTCTAATTGCTCCTGTTCTGCTCGTGGTTGTTAATGTGTAATCATTCCTGCTCCATAACAGTCGTATTATTTAAGCTGCTGGGAGCCTGTGCTCGGCGTTAAATGTACAGCTGGTACAGCTGTGGCTACTTCACCCTGCCACTGTGGAAGCTGCGAGCCTCGCCAAGGAGCAGCCTGCCAGAGCGCTGACCTGTAAAGTGAGTGGCTTTAATGGAGAGGCTGTGGAAAACTCTCCAGCACAGGGCTGCTCTAGTACAGCTCCCCGTGGTGTGAGTGCACTGCAGTGACCCTCTAATTCCCTCCTCGGCTGGGTGAGCCCTGCTTCTAATAAGGTTCAGGGAAAAGGTTTAGCAGGTGTAGAATGGAGTTGCAATGCTCTGCATTGACTGCAGGGCTCTCCTTTGTGTTAACAGCCCTTTTCTGTTGTCTTCTTGTCATGCCCCCTTTTCCCCTCACCCCAAAGCAAGCATGCACTGGTTTAGAGAGCTCTGGTTGCTAATGGGGGGAAACTCACTCTGTGAGTTGTAAGAAAGACTGAGAGCTGGGTCTTTACCTCCTGGAAATGGGGAGTTAATCATCTGACTTGGTATTGCTGCAACAAATCGGGCAGAAGTTACTGGGATGGGGCCAAACTCTTCTAGATGCACTCGTGCAGTCTGCTTGCAGTGTGGCAAATAGCATGGTTGCTGTATGTATGCTTTAGATAAATGTAGCCTGTAAGTGTACACAGCATACTGTGTGTATGGCAGTGAGAGTCTATGTGTGCCCTAGACATTTAGTTTAATAAGAAAGCGTAGGGGAAAAATATGGAAGGAGGAAAAACAGCTCAAGATCATTAACTCCAGTGCAGGGTTGTTGCAGGACAGCTCTTAAACTGGAAGAAATCTGGCTTGAGCCCTTGCAGAGCCAGCTGTGGGGGTTTTGTCCACAGGACAAAAGCTCAGGAGCTGCCAAAACTGTGAGTTCTGATTGGATTGATTATAACAGTCTGTATTTCCCCACCACCACCCTCCCCTAGCAGGGTAGGTGGTTGTTGGGGAGCAATCTGAAGAAACTGGAATTGCACAGGGAGGCAATATCTGTGTAGGACAGCAGGGTCTTTTGAGAAGTTGTTCTGATCAGGTATATTTCTCCTAATTTTGAGAGCTGATAATACCAACATGCAAACTGCCTTTTGAAGCTATGTAGGAATTGTGGCCCAGACTCTCAGATCCCAAGCCTGCTGAGGATTGCCAGACTGGTTTGCCATAACAGTTATTAGATTTACTGCCTTAGGCAAAGTATTTGCTCAGTGGGACTTTAGTTACCAAGCAATTTTTAAAAGAAGAATTAGCATTAGAATTTTCTTCTAGTAAAGCAAAAGGGTTAAATAATTGGTATAGGGTTGGAGATGTGATCATAAAAAAGAAATACTTGTCATGGGTTTGTTCGAAACCAGGCGGAAACACCATTTAATGTAGCGGTTTCACATTCACCTGCTCGCCTGCTCACACCAGGCGAGGGTGTAGTGTAGTGGTTTTATGAGAATAAGGATTAAGAGAAATGCAAAACAGGCCTAAACCTCAAAGATAAAAATAGTTTATTAACAAAAGACAACAGAATCAAAATCAACCCCCAGGTGGTTTCTTCTTCC
>VZTR01002710.1:0-33680 GCA_013400775.1 Chaetops frenatus
GGGCCGGCCCGGTGCCGGGAGGATCCGGTCGGGCAGGGCCGGCCCGGTGTCNGGAGCGGAGCAGATCGGGCAGGGCCGGCCCGGTGTCAGGAGGAGCGGAGCAGATCGGGCAGGGCCGGCCCGGTGTCAGGAGGAGCGGAGCAGATCGGGCAGGGCCGGCCCGGTGTCAGGAGGAGCGGAGCAGATCGGGCAGGGCCGGCCCGGTGTCAGGAGGAGCGGAGCAGATCGGGCAGGGCCGGCCCGGTGTCAGGAGGAGCGGAACAGATCGGGCAGGGCCGGCCCGGTGTCAGGAGGAGCGGAGCAGATCTGGCAGGGCCGGCCCGGGCAGGGGCGCGCCCGCGGGCGGAGGGGTGGAGGAAGGGAGGAGCTGACCTCTCGAACACCCAGGGTTGCCAGCCTTAGTCAGCCTTAGCTGAGTAAGAGATGGGAACGGTTCCATCGGCAGCCGGAGTCCGAAGGGATCTCTCTGCCCGGGTGTCGAGTGAAAGCCCTGCTCGCCTCTCTCGCACCGGCTGCCGCACCCGGTGCCGTTCCTGTCGTCGCCGGGCTCCGCTCCCGTGGGACAGCGGGAATGCTCCGTGGAGTGGTGGTTTGTGTGTCCACGAGGGGATGTGGCCCACCTTAGATGAATTACCCAGTAGCGGTTGAGGTTTTCTTCGCCAGGAGAAAAGCAAGGCATGAGTCTGTTTTTTGGTTCATGAATAGGTTTTCTTAGTGAGGCCATTTGTTATTAATCTCTCAATCAGATATTGAGACTTTATTTAAGGTATGAAAGCTTACAGATGTTCTCTGTGGAAGTAAATGATTTTTCATACTTAACATCCTCTGATGAGGGTAATCCCACTTTCTCTACCAAGGTGGGTGCCTTCCAGCATGACAGGTAAATGATAAGGAATACAAAATACTATGAGGTTACAAGGAGTGACCAGCCGTATCACTTCAGTTGTTGACTAGTAGCACCATGAAGTCAGTACTCCAAGTGTCCATACTGTGCATTCACACCTGCATTGTTGTGAGCCCCTTACAGCAGAGGTTTGACCAAGGCTCCCATGGCTCTTTAAATTGTGTTCTATGAGACAGCTTCATGAGAGGATGTTGCAGTTAGCTGTCCCCTGGTCTGCACAGAGAGTACAGGCAGAGACACAAGAGCTGCATTAAAAAAAAAAAAAGGCAAAATTAAAATAAATGCATTTGAATCTGTGAAATCAAGGCCATGGTTGTTGTTTGCTGACCTACAGGGTTAATTTCCTACCTATACCATACATATTTTTTGCTTTTCTGGGTTGAGGAGTAGAATTAGAGACTTGCTCAATCCTGATGATGTGATCTGTTTGTAAAACTGTTTTAGTGTTCTGGCTGAACACAGCCTGTCTCTCTTTAATCATATGTTCAGCATTACCAAATGTTTGCTATTGGCTTGATAATGTTGCAGCTTGGATGAAAGACCAAAATTTGTGCTGCTTATTTTTGTTGTTTCTTTTTTATTGTTATTTTTTGGAAAGGGATTAGGCTGCAAAAATGACTTCAAAATTGGGTAGAGCTATTTTTGTAGCAGTTTTGTTTTATTTAACTTGTATTATTCAAAATTTTGGGGTTTTTTTCAACATAACATGCAACCTGTTGAACCTTTCCATCTTGAAAAAATGTTGAGCATGCATTCTCAATAAATAGTCACATGGAATTGGCAAAAGAGGAGTGAAAAATCCAGGCTTTTAAACACTTGTTAGCCCTGTGGGAAACCAGAGGCTTATGTTCTCTCTTTGGTTTCTGTGTGGGAGAAAGAGACTGTGAATGGATCCTTGTCCTACGTGTCAACTTTTTGAGGTAACTTTGAGCTTTGAGGTAGACTGCAGCTTGGTAAGACTTGCATTTTTCTGGTGTCTGACCTGGAAGCCATAAAAGGGGCTGGTAGCAGCTTTGAAGAACTGTTGGAAAGGAGTCATGTTTGCTAAGAAGAAAAAAATAGCATATGCATGGTAGAGCTTCCAAAACTAGAAAGAGAGTGGGAATGGCTGCAATTTGTTCATGTTTACCTTCTGATGCTGTTGCTAAACAACTGCAGAGCTGCACTTAAAAACACCTATTTATGTAGTATAGCAGGTAAGCAAGTTGTTTTGTACCGAGGCTGTAAATAGACTTTGAATGCCAATGTACCATTTCAGGGTAAAGAGTAAACACTAGAATCCTGGCATTCTTTTCTGCTGCTTTGTGTTCCTATTGTCAGCTTTGTTGAATGTGGTACCATCATTCCTTCTGCCAAGTCTTTGATAAAATTGTAAGTCTGACTTTGTGATTCTATTTGGAGCCTTGAAAAGGGTGGTGGCTTCCTAGTTACCTGTAGGAAATGCTTCTTGGAAGTAAAAAAAGATGGGCTGTGGGAGAGAGACACAGATTAAAGATGGGCACTTCTGTCTTGGTGTAATACTTTAGTTTTTTACTTTCTACTTTGTCTCTGAGTTATGTGGCAAATGTATTTTTTTCAAGGCTCAGATCAAATAACAGAAATGGCAAAAGAAAATGGAAGAATTCTTAGTGGTTTCTGCTTTAGATCTCCCCAGAAGTTCTTTTCTGTTGTTATTTCTGTCCTTAGTCCCATTTAGCAGCTGAGTTCACTCTGCGTGTGTGTGCCTGCATGGAATTGCATTAGTTCCACTCTGTGGCAGGGTAAAGGCTACAAATCTCATCACAAAGTCTTAACTTGCAGAGCTGCAAGTTTCTACATAACTTTTCTCATTCGTGAAACATGCATTTGAAAATGAAAAGATGTGTTTGTTAATATTTATAAGATTAAATATGGGAGCATTTTACTTGAGTTCTCCTACGTTCCATGTGAATGGTGGAGACCTTACATGCTTTGATTTTCAAGATTAAAAATCCTGCCTTTCATGTTAATTTACTGTATTGTGTTCAGTGCAGGTTGGCAAGACTGATGCTTACCCACCCATGAATTTGGACATTGATGCTACATGATTAAATAGAGAGAATTTGTTCATGGGTGTGGATGCAGTGTCAGTTGTCTGGATTATAAAGATGCTGAAAAGTACTTTGCAGAATTTTCATGTATTATTAATTCTTTCATTATCTGTTTCAGTTCATAGTCCTGTTTTGTTACTGTTGAGGTTTTTGTTTGCATTTTAAGATCTAGCCCTTAAACATTTGGTTAGATCAGGTTTTCTGTGAGGTAAATAAGTCTTCTTTGGAATATTTTGATTAGTACTAGTGTAGCAGCAGAGTTTCACAAAGAAATTAAGCCTATGTGTAAGGAAGAGATTGACTCAGATCAGTCCCCCTACCAAATCCCCAATGATCAATCAATGTTATTCAGTAATAGAAACAATAACTAATTCATTAATGAAGCTAATGAGCTCCTTGATAGCAGGAGGCTTCTGTGAATAGGACAGTTAAATTGGTGACCTAAGTTGTTCTGCTGATTTTCTATTTCAACACTGAAAAAGAGATCTGAAAATACTGCATTTTCCCATCAATTAGCCTAAGATTGACAAAAATTGAATAGGCAGGATTTTAAAAAAAATTATTCTTCTCCAAAACTCCTAAACAGCCACTTGATTACATATACTTTTTTCTTCTTTTCTGACAGCTCTGAATATTAACAGGAAAATAACACTGAACCAGAATGTCGCTTACCTTTTGTCTGAAAAGGTGAAATCTTTTCAGACAGAAATGGCTGATAAGGGTGGGAAGATGCTTCCAGGACAATTTTACATTCAAGTGGAGTATGACTATGAGTATGAGGCCAAGGACAAGAAAATTGTGATCAAGCAAGGGGAGAAATACATCTTAGTGAAAAAGACTAACGATGATTGGTGGCAAGTCAAAAGAGATGAAAATTCCAAACCCTTTTATGTGCCAGCACAGTATGTGAAGGAAATACCCCGGAAAGCACTGATGCCACCTGTGAAGCAGGCAAGCATGCTGCCAAATAACACCTTGAAGGTGACACATGGATTACAGAGATCAACAGAAAATGTGAATAAGTCACCAGAGCTTTCCAGTTTTGGAAAATCTTCTCCAGTTCAAGTGTCTTGCTTAGTTCGAGATGCCAATCAAAATCTGGGACCAAACAATAGCCCCTGTCAGACTTTTGGTTTGAGTCTGGACCTTACCCAAAACAATGGAAAACTTAACAATGAGTTGCAATCTCCCAAGGTTTCCAATCAGTTTCGAACCATTTCCATGGGTCATTTCCCATGCCCAGAGTTCTTGGAAATAGAGAAGACCAGCTTTTTGCATGAACAATCTTGTGATTCAGCAGGAGAAGGCTCAGAAAAAATTCACCAAGATTCGGAGTCTGGAGATGAACTCAGTAGCAGTTCCACAGAGCAAGTGCAGGTAAGCTAAAAATGGCCCCCATGTCTGCTTTGTTTTCTTTTGTTATTGCCATAATAAAGCCTGCTACTACTATTGCCACTACAGCCTGCTACTGTTTTGAGGCTTATTCTCAAAAAATTCCCATTGTTTAAATAAAAATGTCTTCTCTCAGCATGAAATTGTTACTAAAATTGAAGCAGTTGATGTGTTTAGTCTTTACAGAATTACTGTGCTATGGGAATTAATTCCATTTACATTATTCTGTAATTTAAAGGTACGGAAAGAACGATAGTGTTTCTGTTTTAAGATTGGCTTAATATGACATTGAATTTGGGTTCTATTTTCTTTCAGAGGAAGGGAACCTACTGCTGTAACTCCTCATGACTTGGCTTGTTGAAATAGTACTGCTAGTTACTGGCAGTTTTCCTTAAGAGTATATAGATAGCATAAGAACTGTAAATTAATGTCTTAGTGGGTTTAATTACACTTAAGATTTACATGGAGTTTAATTTCTGGCTTGATCATTTTGTTTGTAGACTGTTATAATGAGTCAGCCCTGCCAATTCTGCTTCTCACAACTTTACTCTGGATTAAAACTCAAAACATGTGAGTTTGTTAATTAGTATGGAAGAATCTCAGGAATGATGTACTCCTACTTCAGACTAAAACTGAGCATTCATGGCCTTTGTCCTTAGTAAAGCAGTTTCTCTCACTTTAAATTTTTTTTTTTAAAACAGGCATCCCCCCCACCCTCATCAAAAGATTAGAACTCTGAATTAATCAGGTCACTTCTGGTATGGGTAACCAAGTTAATTAGTCTACTGTAATCCAGGTTTGCTCTTAAACCAGTGATGTATGTGTGCATACACAAAGTTATATATTTATTGATGTGTGTGTATGTAGATAATTCCCCCACTTCACACTTGCCTCCCCCATCTTTCTGTAGGGACATGTTAAATTATTTTAAATTCTCTGAAAAGCTCCCTGCTCTTGAACCTAATCTGTAGTGTGAAACTGTTTTTGCTGGGATAAAAACTGATGGTTAGAGTAAATCCCACTTGCCAGCATGTGTTCAGAGTACCAGAGGATCTCAAATCAAACTTGATGCTAACTTTAGACATGAAAAATCTATCACTGAGAGCTGTGAATCAGTACTTTGCTAATAAGAAACAATGAAGACAAAGCTGCTTAGGAATGAGTCAGTGTGGGAAGATCTTAAAGATACAAGATTGATTAGGTGAATTATGGAGTCTTGAACTGTGTGTATATATATTTATTGAAATACTCAGTAGCTTTTCAATATCCTACTATATTCTTGGCCTCATTCTTGGTATTCAGAGTTTCTCTAGTTATGGGACATCACATGTGTAATATTTGTGTATGTTATGTTGGTTTTAACTTCATCACCCCTCCCCCAAATAACAAGGAATGAATAGGATTACGGAATTTAATTTCTTTTCTTCAGTGATGTCTTGTTTATGCAGTGTGAGAATCCGTGAGCTTTCTTGCACTTTCTTTACAGTGCTGCCCGAGGTCAGTGTGGTCATTATGAACCACTTGGAGCTTGGCATGATAAAGTGATTACTAGATATTTATTTTAGAAGTGTGTGTTGGCCTGTTACTGCCATATTAATCAATTGCCAAACAAATTATGAAAATACTAAGGAATGTTTAGAAAGTATATCCTACTTTAAATAGTTTACCACATTAAAATTTATATTACATGGTAGGACAGTTCCTTCTTCTGTGTTGACTATAATTTGATGCATTTCCTTCTCTAAAGCAGATGGAATTAATATTACATGGGTGTCTTTTGTCAATAATAAATATATGGCCTGTAGCTCAGTTTCCACTGGACTTTGTGCCTCTTCATGCAGTGACACTTAATCTTTCCACCATTCTCTCCTCTCCCATCCCACCCTACAATACTTTATTCAACACTACAACTGATTTATAAATTTGTATTTGAATGGGGCAGCAATGCATGTATTTTAGACAGCGTGTTATGGGAGGTCTGAAGGAGAGGAGTTTTCACAGTGTTTAAAAATAACAAATGCTAAAAATGCCACATTTTGGCTGTGGAAAATGCTTGGCAGTTTGACTGATGTTACTGAAGAGTTTCTTGTTATCAGAATCTTGGGCAACAAGAGTGCGGGTGCTCACTGTGCCTTGCAGCTTGCCTTATTTTGTAACTTAATCTCATCCTGCCTAATCTCAAGCTCTTTAAATACAATGAAAATGTTTGACATTTAGTAGCCGAGGGGATTAAAGCAGTGGTAGAACTGATGTCACCGTTAGCTCAGTCTAAAGGTTCAGAGTGCCAGCCTTCTCACTGGAACCGCTTGGCAGTTTTTTTAGAATTCTTTCAATAATGAGCATTGTTTAGTAGAAATCAGCTGTGCAGAAATTAATGGCTCAGAAAGCTGTTTTTATTGCTCTTAGTCTGTAGTGAGAACATCAAGTTCCTGGCTTTCACGCACAAACAGGATTTCGCTTCACAAGACTGAGTGCTTCTCCCTCCCCTGCCTGCTGTGTAGCTCAGTTTTATGCAGTCTGCATTATAATAAACTCTAAGCTACAGGTATTTTATCTTAAATTTCTAAGATTAGAAGCTAGAATTACCTTAATAATTACTTTCATGTAAGTCATTTTTTTGCTGGTGTTGAGGTGGTAGTATTCAGCTTTAGCCTGACCTTCAATGCAGTTTCACTGTCCTTGAGTACAAACACATGAGATACAGAGGAATGCTTCTCTTGTGAGATCCTTCTAAGAG
Source organism: Chaetops frenatus (assembly GCA_013400775.1). NCBI lineage: Eukaryota > Metazoa > Chordata > Aves > Passeriformes > Picathartidae > Chaetops > Chaetops frenatus. The sequence goes on from VZTR01002710.1 coordinate 7,103, forward strand.
GTGGTTACATTATTCCCTGAAGATTATCCTCCTCCTCCTTTCCAGTAATGAAATGCAGGTTCTGCAACTGTACAGTTTTGGAGTCGTGGGCTTGCTGGCTGTGGAATTACTGGAAGATCCAGAGCCTCCAAAGCAGTGCATAAAGGAAGGATTTTTTAGCAAAATACGTGAAGTGAAGGACAGTGAGGTGGCAGTGTGAGCAGAAGTATTTGCTAGTGAAGATCTAGCAAAGGGTCTGGTCAAGAGAAATGTCAGGACTGGATAGTGAACATTCTTGACATTTTATGCAAAGAAATTACAACTATTGGTTGCCACTCTGATGGTTAATACCTTGTAAGAACCACAGGTTAGTTTATGGACTTGAACTGTAGGAAGGCTGCAGGTAATTAGAGGAAGTAGGGCTTGAGAGGAAACAAGCTTCAGTTTAACCAGATTTAAATCTCTGGTGTAGACAGTCACTGCAGGTCGAATTGGAACTGAATGAAATGGTTTGAGTGAATGCACAGCTGGGTGTAAGAATCACTGAGACAGTGGTAGCACTGAGAATCAACGAAATTCAATAACATTTAAGGAAAATGGTGTCAGGTGTGATGTCCTGATCCCAAACAAAGGGCAGAAATACTCCTCAGAGACACTAAGGATGTGGTGAAGAAGGAAAGTTCTGAAATAGTAATTCTTTAGCAGAAGATGTGGACAGTACTTGAAAGAAGCAGATAGGATGTTTGAGCAGTATGCAGTAGAAGCAAAGACCTGAGTAATTGTTCTGAAATTAAAAAAAAAAAAAAAAAAAGTTCTTACATGGTCAGGCATGCCTAAACAGGGAGGAAAAGCTGAAGCAAAAGAAGACATTAAAAGTGGTCTTTAAAAAGCACCTTGGGCAATGTTTGCTGGTAAAATCTACTAAGAAGTTTTGAGAGAGAAGGTATGCAGATGGAGGGAGAATTGGGTAAGTTCAGAAATCATGTCAAAAATGTTCAGGTGTTATCTTTGAGGCTGATACTTCGGAATAAAATCATTACAGAGAGAAATTAAAATCTGCTTTTGGCAATGCTAATGCATAACCTATGGGAAATAACTACGTTTCTGATGCATGTTACCTCCTCTTTTTTCATAGGAGACATGGAATATATTTAAGAGTAAATACATGGCACTGTCTTTATGTTACTTTTTATGCTTATTAAAAGTTACTTTTAGCAGCAGGCTGGTTTTAATCATTATAAATATAGACAGTGACCTATTTGCAAAGATTGTTCTGTCTTTCATCCTCTTTAGTAATTGACTATTGCATAAACTGTGAAGCACTAAAGGGGATTATCACTAGGATGGCTGTTTTGCTTTGATTAATTCTGAGTAGTAAAGATCTTAAAGAACTCTTTCTGTTTTGCCTTTGCAATTTCTGTGGGATTGCAGTAACTTTTTAGTTGGAAGATAAAGTATTTTGTGTTTCTGTAGATGTTAGAGCGCATCTTCTGGAGATCTTGGCATTCTTGACTTTGTCACTTAGTTGCAAGACTGGTGGCAAATTACTGGTGTTAGGCTGCCTTGCTGGTCAAACATTAAACCTCTGAAATAAATAGTTATCACTGTTTTGTAGGGCACAGAATTAGTTTGCTTCTGCGATGAGAAATTTCATGCTGTTTTTTAAATTTCATTCATTTGTCCAAGAGATGAGTAATTTCACAGTACAAAGGATGCATGCAAGAATTTTTTTCTTAATAAAACTGAACATGTTTGCTGATTCATGGCGATATGTATAATGTAATAGTTTGAATTACGTTCTAAGTACCATCCTTTAATCTCTTAACTTCTTAAAAACAGCATTTGTTATTCTAATGGTGTTAAATGCTGAAATATGCCCATTATAATGAGGTGAAGAATAACTTTCAATGACCAGAAACTAAAAGTTTCATAATTTAAGGAGTTTTATAAAACGTTACTTTAATATTTTTTTCTGTAATTTCAGTAGCTGCTGCTAGAACTTTGTAAACAGCTTGAAATGTTTGCTAAATTACACTAATAATTCAAAGGTTCTGGACAGATAATATTAGGGAGTATTTTTCGTGGCTGGTTTTGTGTATTTTTTTTTTTCCCTACACAGTGTCAACAGGTCTGGATAGTTTCACTTTACAGTGGTACTGTTTGTGATCAGCTCAGTCTCTGTAGTTTCAATATGTAAGTCAGGTTGCAGATAGTTCTCCCTCTCAGTCCAGGTAAGTAATTCTGGATTTAGGTGCCCTGAAATGAGAAGCCCCTGTGTGCCACTAATGCTGCCTACAGCCCTTATCCCATATGCTCCCCTGAACGACCCTGCTGCAAATCAGATTGACCTTCCTTAAAAAAATAAACAGCAAGCAGGAGTGTTATCTATGTGAGGCAGTTGTCAGAAAATCATGACCTGTGAGACAAGTTGGTTTTAGTTGACTGGCTTGTTCTAATACTGGTGTTGGAATGCTCAGCTGAGTAAGCCACAGATCTACTTGGTACATGCAGTTTCGTGTTGTGCTTTCAGAATTGAAACTAATGTCTAGTGCACTGTTAAAATTCTGCTAGTGCCAACAGTCTTTTGACTTTTGCACCCCTATTTCCCCTAATTTCATGCAGAAAACAGTGAAATGGAAAAGGCACTGACTTACATGAATAAGGCTGTGCCTTTTATCCTGGTAGAATTACTTACTAGCTCAAATGAAGCTCACGCTGCACTGCTGAAGGAATAATAGTTGTAATATGGAATTGATTTTTCTGTTTTTATCTAGAAAAGTGTAATTTGTAGTGTGCAATGTGAGTTTTGGTGCATGCTGTCCCATGTGCCTTTTCTTTTGAATTAGTGCCAAGTGCCAGCCTCAGCAGGGCGATGACAGAATCTTTAGGGATGGTGGAGTTAATGCTTAAACAGGAAAGCAGCCCTAGGAAAAGGAATGGGTGTTTTGTCTCACTGCTGCCTAAGTTGAGAGCAGCTGGAGATACTGGGGACTGCTTTTTCTCGTTGGCAGTGCTTCTGTCATTTGAAGTGGGGAACCTCCAGACATAGAAAAGACTGTGATAAGTAAAACTCTGCTTGAGAGTGTTTTGAGAATATTTGATCATATCTTGTTCTCTCACATAACTCTGGGTACAAACAATTGCTTTTGCTGTGTCTTTACCTGGTTCTGATCTAGGCAGTTGTTTAATACTGCAGTGCTTGCCTATAGAACAAAGGTGCTGTTATTCTGTAGAATCCTAAAGAAAGTATTTGTTTCACAGCAGGGTGACAAAACGGCAGGGAACGTATGACTCTGTAGAATAAAATGCAAAACAATTTTTTCCTTTTTTTTAGGCAGCTCTCTGGAATAGTAGATGTTTGTGCTTAAAAAAAAGAAAGTAAAATCTATGCATATCTAGTACCCAAACAGCTGATATGTCTCTGACGTGCCTTACCAGGTATGTTTATTTAAAAACGATAGAGACAAATGGGTTTTGCCTTTACATGGAGTTTGTTCTAAAGCTAAGGACAATACTTTTGGAGAAAACAGTCTTTCAGGATAGTAAGAACTGAGGATTTTCAAATGACTTCTGTGATCGTGAGTAACTGGACAACATACTGTTAGATTACATGTATCAGTTTTGAATATAGCCTGTCTTAACAGGACTTCTGATCTTGTTCTTGGGAAAGACAGTAGATTTCTAGTAGATTACAGTTCTGTTCTGGTAGATACGAAAGTGCTAGGTTAGTGCAGGGGGGCATTCAAACAAGCCTAGAGAATGTCAGTGGTAGGAAATGGTGCAAAACAAAAACCCAGAATGCAAATTTCATGGTGTCTCTACATTCTAAGTAACATGCAATTGCCGGCCTCTCTCGTCTTGAAAAGGAGGTAATAGTACTGAAAACAGTGTAGAAGAGCTGAAAAGCACAAGCAGAGACATGGATCAGTTCCGTGAAGGCTTTGCAAAAATCTTACATAAGAGTGGGTGCACATTTATTGTTGCATGCAGAGGACTCCTGACTTTTAGGTTGGTTGTTGCTAAAATGTCTGAGGGATTGGTGAGAAGTAAAGCAACCTTAATTTTGGTGTATTTTCCCCCCTCATCTTTTTGTATCTGCTTGTCTTTGTAAACTCTTTTGGCAGAGGTTTGGAGCTTGTGTACAGTGGTGCTGTAAAGACTGGCATAGGTGTTTGGAGTCTGTATTTTAATTCATTCTAGTTTTCCATCTGATAAGTTTTGTAAATGAAAGCTAGAAGTTGAGGAACTGTCTGAATGAATTTAGGTTATTGCTTATGTTGAGTTTTGGTGTTACATTATCTGGCTTCACCTTCTGCTTGTAATCAAAATAATGGTTAGAAACTTGGCCTTCTATTTTAAATCTGAAATTACGTATTACATTTTAAATTTAAATAACATAATTTTAATTATTTCCTTTAAAATGGTTTACCTAAGGCTTGTGGATTATCTTCAGATCATCTAGTTAAATTAAGAAACTTCCCTGTATTTTGTTTAAATGCAGTGCTGAAGAGCAGTGTTTTATGTCTGTTTTCTGCTGGTGTGCAGTGTACACAGTTGCCACCTTTTGCTTTTGTGGGTTATTATTCAGCTGAATCACTTTGCTGCTCTAGTCACCACCTAGCTCTACAAATATTTATTTCCAGTGCTGCAGGGGGGTGGTGGTGCTGGCCCAGGCAGTGTAAGTAACTCCTTTATGGCAGCCTGAATAGTCACAGTCTAGTGCAAAGTCAGCAGATCTGATGGACTCGAGGACACACTTGCCTGTTTAGTGTCACTGATGTGATGGGACTCAACGAAGCAAGTGTGCTTATGTAATACTGTAATAAAATGGTATGTCTGGTGAAAACAAAAATAGAGTTAACAAACTTCCTGGACTCTCAACTGGTTGTTCAGCGTGTCTAGTAATATTGCACTCACATTTGTTTTCTAGAGAGCTTGAAGGATCACCAGGATATTGTTTGGAAATGATTCACGGTACAACAGAATCATTACAGTGTTGCACATACCTATTGTTTGTCTTTTAAGTATTTAGAAGAAGCTTTATCCTGCAGTAAAGTGTTGTAACAGTAAATGAGGTTCTTGAGTGACTTTAATTTGACTACTTTTCCTGTTGAAATTGAATACAGGTGCTTTCCTCCCTCCACCAGCCCCCTACTGATGATCTATCAACATGCTTGGCACTATCCATATCAAATCTTGGTTATCTGCATCCAGCTGGAAAAGCTAATTGATGTTTGTCATGCATAACTGCATTGTGCTTTAGGCACAGGGGACTATGTATGTGTGTGGATATATATGTATATACCTGTGTTCTCTGTATATATGAGATATAAAAAAAATCAGGGCAACTGTTCTGTTTTTAAATCTCGATTTGCACCTCCTATGGTGTGACTACCAGCTTTAAGCTTCCTCATAAATACTTCATGGGATGTACTGTCTTTTCTGTCATCCAGACAAGTCCATTTGTCCTGGCTGTGGCTCTGTTGTGATCATCCCTCCCGGGTGCCGTGCTCTAACTTGTAATGGCATTTTCATGCTTCCCTGAGGCTCTGTGCTTTTCCTGCTGTAGTCTATGTTACTCCTTGGTGCTCCTGCCCACGAGCTATGCCAGAGGACTGCAGTGCTTCCTCCCGGGAGAGCTTTTCACAGCCGGGCTCTCTGGCTGCCTTGCCTTGGGCAGGGAGCAGGAGCAGGAGAAGAGGCAGCGTGGCCCTGCCAGGGGCCCGGTCTGTCCCTCTGACCCTCTGCTCACCTCTCATCCACTCCTGAGCCCCTCTGCTCCCTTGTGCTCGTGGCAGCTGCTCATCAGTCACCCACTGCAGCCTCCTCAGTAAGAGCTACAGCCCTCAGCTTTGCCTGCTCTCCTTCTTCTTGCCCTGGCCAGCCTGGAGGGTTATGCTTCTGTGACTGCCTGAGAAGAGCAGACACAGGGTGAGGGAAGCTAAACTTGAGACAGAAAGGAAAAACTATCTTCCATGCTTCAGTCTCAAAGAAACTGAGATTGTTTTCACGTTGTTGGGAGCACTAGTTCCTATAGCAGGTTGTGGGTTGTGATGCACCAAGGTGTAAATTTTACTTTAAGTTCTGTTTACTTTTCTGTTGATTGTATATGTAAAAACTGTATTGCATCCCTTTTTGCGTTTTGCTAGTTCATAAGTTGCTACTGTAACCATCAGTTGAGCAAAACTTAGATAGGTACTTGGGCTTGTGGTTTTTTTTTTTTTCTTTTATGAAAAGCCAGAAAAATCCAAATCTCAAGTGCTGTGCTAAAAATCTAACTCAACTCTCTTATTCTTCTTTTCTTGTTTTGTAAATCTTTAAAGCTTCAGCAGATTGTGTCCAAACTTAAAGTGTGATGAAACCCTGTACAGCATATGTGAGGGCTGTAAAGCAGCTCATTCCAGCTGCTGCAGGTCTTTAGTGTGCTGTTTATTAAAACAATTAAAGTGAACATTGTGCTAAGATGGTACTACACTGACAAATTTTTTCTTTGCAGTCAGTTTTCTGAGGAAAGTAGCTTGAAGAGCTGTATTTAAATTCTATGCCCATAGATGGTATCAGGAATTCTGTATGCTTATCCTGCTCTCACATCTTACTGTCTGTCCATAAACTGCTGCTTTACTTCTCAAAGTATTATGTTAAATGGTGATTTGAGCCCTGAACCAGCCTTCTGTGTTGTCCTTGGTATGGTTGGATCTGCTTGAGTGCAGCCTCAGAATTACAAAGTAAATAAAATACCACAAATACTGAGTCTTTTTATATCTTCTTAACTGCCATCTGAAACAAAAATCGCTGGTTTAATATCTGATTTCACTGAAGTAAAGTGGTGGTTGCAGATTTGCGTTAACATTTTCATGTTGAAACACAAAATTCAGTGACAAAGGTATGCTTCTTCTAGATACTGATTTGCAGAAATAGCTGTTATTGAAAATGAAAGACATTCTTGCTAGTGTAAGGAAAATAAAGGGGAAGAAAAACTGCAGAAATGCGTGGCTGTTTAGTGTTTTCTGTCCTTACTCTGGGTGCCAACAAACTGTCTGCAAGTAGAGAGAAACAGACTAAGAAATACAGTCAAAGAACAAATACTTCTATTTTCAGTAGTAGTAGGGAGAAAAAAAGATGCAACCTGGTTGAGGTTCCCATGAGAATTTTATTGCTTTGCTTAATTCTGCTGTAAGCAGTACATGTAGTCTGTTGCTGTGTACTTCTGGGATTTTGAGAGAAGTCTTTAACTGTACAATTGTGTAGTTGGCCTTAGTATTTTAAAAAGCCCTCAAAATTTTAAAAATCTCTAACTTCTTTAAATTAGGCAGAGTGGGTTGGATATATTTCTAAAAAATTTCCTACTGCTATTCAGTATACTTTTGCAAAACAGAATCCCAGTATTAAAACTGGAGTGATTGTAGCCTGTTCTAACTCAGTTAAAAGTTGAAAATTAAAAATATCTTAGAAGCACCATGGCATAATTATGTACAGGCTTCTTTTTTATGTGGTGTTAAACAGCTACTGAGGCAAATATTCCCACTCTGCTAAAAATTTGAAACACCTCATATAAATGTATAAATATGCTATTGTTCATCCTGTTATGTCTTTTAAGGCAAAATTTTAAACTGAAGTATTGACCTAATGTTCTCTGTATATCTTCTCTGGCATGAGACTTGGCTTTCTACTTTATCCTTCATTACCAGAAAGAAATGTTATTCGTGATGTAATAGGAGATGTTCTTTGTCCTAAGTCATTAAAATACATGAGATTGAGGAGGTTCAAGCAGCCCTAACAAAACTTCAGAGTTTTGCTTGTGTGATGTAGCATGTTTATTGTCTTGAGAATAGAGGCAGTGTCTTGGGAATTTAGAAGGCCTTGTGACATTTTGTCTTAATTCTTTATATCTCTCTCCCCTCCGGGACAAATGATGGATGCCAATATATGTGGGATTTTTACGGTTTATTTAGAAACTTCAACATGCAAACTAAACAGCTGAGTACTTATGTATACTGGAGGTGACAGTATAGACACAGATAACGGTGAAGAGGCTGTTAAGAAGCCCAACTTTTATAATGGGAATTTATTTTTAATATACTTTTCTAGTGGAACTGTGAACTTGAATTTCTGTAAGTGCCAAAATTAGAGGTATTTTTCCTGGTCAGAGGAGTTTTAAACACAAAATACATGTAAAGTAGTGGAAAAACCAAAAATATATTCATTTTAATGTCAAGCATTTTTCCCATCTATTACTTTTTGCCTTAAGGTTTGTTTGCTCCAGGCAGCTGGTGAAGGTCCCATTCCAATATACTGGGAGACAGGGAGGATTCCAAAGAAATGCAGTGTCCTAAAATACCAGAGACTCCTTTGAAAATGAAATTGTAATCTCTTCTCTAAGTCCTTACACAGTGGCTTCGTCTTGCACCTTGTAAAAAAGTCTTGCTGTCTGTCATAGAACCCACTAATTATATTCAGCGTTACACAGTAAACATGTGAGAGGATACTGGATCTGAATACAGATTTAATAAAGGATCATCTAATACAGGGACGAGTGGGTTTTAAAATCAGGAAAGTCTAATGTGTTGACTGTTGTTTGAAATCTGCCAGGTAGAAATGAATTTTGATTTTTAAAATAATTAAATTTTAGATTGTCTATTTTAATAAGATAAATGACTAAGTTGGAAGCATGATGTCTTAATTTTAATTTAACCATTTAAGAGATTATTTGAAATCATTTAAATATGTGAAAAAATATGAAGAGTGTGGGGAAAAGGGCTTTTGTATAATCTCCAAGCTTCAGTCTTTATTGAGGGAAGGTTTATGGGAAAAAAGCCTATGAAAACAAGCCATCAAAAACATACCAGACAGCTTCTTGGTCTGAATCTTCATGTTTAAGGATCTTCTCATATTAATGCATTATGCTAAGAATCTCAGTAAAGGCATGACTTACAAGTGTTTTGTTTTTTGTTTTTTTTTTTTTTAAATTGATTGTTGTAACTTCTTGCAGCTACTAGATGCATTTTGTCATGTATGCCAGCCAGTATGGCCAAAAGCTCTGTACTGCTGTGGCAAAAAGGGTCATAAAACTTCAGTTTCTGCCCCAAATAGATGAACCTATATGCTAAAATGGAAATGATGTGTTCTTAGAAGAGTTCAGCAGTTTAACATCTCCCCCCATTCCTCTGAGGGGATTTATGGCTGCAAGGCTCATCTTGAAGCTTGAGGCTTCGCTGGAGGTTTTGTTATGATTGCTGTCCTGTTGCTGTGCCGGATTGTTTGCCCGTCCTCTAATCCCCCATTTCAGTGGCAATCTAAAATGCACAGCTCTAATGCTTCCAGTAAGTGTTATTTAGGAGATACAGCTAATCACCCTCCATACTCAATTACTGCTCTTGTGAAGACAAAGGCATTTGCAGTAATGTTAGCCTAAACCCTATTCAGGCACTAAAATTTTCCCAATAAGCCCAGATACTGTAATATAGCTGTTGCACTAGATATGACTGAGCAGCAAAGTCTTCAAAGTCATCAAGCAGAGTAAGGTCTACTGCCAGCAGTGTTGCAGAAGGCTCTCTGGGCACTGGGCTGATCAGCTTTCAGCGCTGTTACTCTATGGACCCTCGTGGGACCTGGAACCCGGAGCTCCTACCATGCCTGAATAATTCACCTTTTTCCAGAGCTCAACGGAAATCTCCCTGGAAAACAAGATAGAAGTCAATGGCAAAGTATTCTTGTATCCAATAATTCTAAATAAATTAATTTTTCTGGCTGTTTTATTCATGGAAAATTGTTTTCCCAGAAATACTAATGCTTTAAATGTCACTTGTTTGTGATACTCTGCTTTAGCTAAATAATGAAATAAATACAACAGACATCTGAAGGTGTGTCATTTACTGATGACCCTTATAGAAAAATAGCATGACCTTTACCCTAGTATATATTTCTCTTGGAGACCCTCAGGAAGTTCAGCTTCCATTCCACCTGTGTTTTCTGCAGATAAACACCAACTTTCTGTCAGCTTGCAAGAACAGCTTCATGTGCTGAGCAGTACTACATACTGAAGCGTACATACATGTCCTTTAAAGCATTCTTTTCCCCCCTGCAGCTTGGCAGATAGTGCTGCCATACTTTATTATACTTGTAGTTTCAATGAGAATGTTCTGTAAAGGCTGGTGGCTCCAGCTGATCCACTGAATGCTGAGCACAGAATTATAATTCAGCAGCGTGGGGGAGGGCTGTGCCCACTTACTGCCTGTTGCTTAATCAGCATGAAACTATTAGCAAATTCTTGCCATCTCAGCTATAATGTACTGCTAATAGGTTTGCTTTATTGCATAGGACACTCAAAAAAGCCTGGAATGTTTTAGTAATATTGGGTAAGCATAACATTCTTCTTAATGAAGTTTGACAGCGTTTTCAGAACTCCCTCACACTGTATAACAAGAGTACCATAATGCATTCCTGTGCACTAAGTGCTGGTAATTTATTTGTGTATTTCCCAATACAACTCTTTTTACATGAAAGCTTTTAACATAATTTTAAATTCTAATGTGTTTTGCAAAATAGATTCCTGGCAACAAAAGCATCCATGTAATTGGTCCATTTAAACATACTCTCTAAATTTAGTCACAGTTTTACATTTGTCAGAAGATTTTGTAAATCCTACTTCAGTGGAAAAAGAAATCACAGAAATTATTTGGGGTTTTAAAAATTAATTTAAATTACGTCTCATCCCCCGTTTTGGAGCATGCTTTGCAATCTGGAGCACGCAGCGGGGAATGTATGTGCTAGTATGGCCTCTTTCACTTGGATCATCAGGAGTAAATTTCAGAGAGGGTTAATGCCAGATATCTGAATCTGTTTCTTTTTCCTCCTTGTCTTTTGTTTAGGGGCAGTATTTTTTTTTTTAGGGCAGTTTAATAAGTACTTTATTTTACTGACGAATTGGAATGAATCTCTGATACCTAGGGCCTGGGATGATTTTCAGTCTTTCTTGTCAGCGGTGAAAAATGGTGTTGCACGGCAGAAAGAATTCAATTATGTCAGTTTAATTTACTTGTAGTAAGTTGTGAATTTGTCTTACAATTGTGGGAGAAGTGAGAAGGGTCAGTGTGTTTTCCCACTTCCCAGTGTGGTACCAGGCAGTCAGCCCGGGCAGTCTGCATGATGGGCAGGGATGTGACAAAGAACTGTGCTTCCTATTTTTATTGCAGGGTCTGGTTCACTTACAGCTGCTCTCACTCATTTCTCTTACTTCTGAGAGTCTTATCTCATTCCTGGAGCCCAGAATTCAAGAAAGGTTTTTATGGTCTTAATCCAGCAGTGCTGCTCGTGGTCAGAATGGCTCTACTTTGAATGCAGTGCCATGCCTGGGAAGACCAGATGGAATCTTTATGATCAGTGCATCTTTAGCAGACCCTGTCTGGATTGGTATAACTGTGACAGCAGGCCTTGGGAGATGGAGTCTACTTCAAATATCAAAATACTTGACCCCCTTCCCACACACACCTCCCCCTCATTTCTGGCAGGCTGTACCTCTTTGTTTCAGCTCTTCGTAAGAGGTCTTTCATCCTCAAACTTTGTTTGAGAAGGACCTGCAAACAAGCAGGGGGTTTTCTGTTAAACATTTAATTACAGTGATGTTCATACTTGTCTGAGTGAATGAAATCCACACAGAAAACTAGAGTAGGACTTTTTGTGTGTGTGTGTGTCCTGTTACTTACACAGTTGGCGTCTACAGCAAACACAGCATTTTATGTTGAATAGATAGTACCAAGTCTTTTAATTGCTCAGCAGTCCATGTAGGACAGAAGGAACCATTGGGACATGTTCTGACACCTCTTCTGTAACACATACCAGTGGACATAATGCAATAATTTTCTGTGTAAGACCTGTAACTGGGTTGTGTTCAAGGAATATTGTTGGAAGAGGAGAGATACTCAGATTTAGTTTCGCTTTTGAGGGTGGATAGCTTTGCTGAGTTTCTGGGGGAATTGTTGATGTACCCATTCATTATTATTCTTTGAATATTGTGGCATACACTCTTTCTCTCCCCTTTGTTTTAAGTAAGTTTCTAGACCGTGTGAGACAGTGCCTTAGTCCCTTCACCAGTTGTTTTATGTAAGGTAGAATACACACGCTACAGGCACTGTGCATTGGTGCTGTTGTGTGCTTCTTTCTTGGTTACTGTAGCATACAATCCACTGAATTTTTATATCCCAGTGGCCTCATAGTGTCGCAGATGAATACTGGATTTTAGATTGCCCTGCATTTCCTAAGAAGCATAAAGAAGTTAAGCTGAAGCCCCAAGGCCCAGTTCTCTTAGGTTGCAGGACCTCTGTTTTGTATTACAAAATGCAGCTTCTTTCATCATTTGCTTATTTGCAACTTCTCAGGGAAGAAAAATGAGTTGAAGTTTCCTGTCAATGCTGCAACTGTGAAAGTGAACCGGGGGAAATGGCCACAGGTCCCAGTAAACTACTCTTAATTAAACATATGTGGTTTGCCAGCTCATAACATTGGGGTTGTTTTTGCAAATTATACCTGGGAATTGACTGAACAGCTGCAGTTCTGAGGACGGTGAAGTTGATAATTCACAGCCAGGGGAGAAACACAAGTATTCCCACTTGTTGACACATTTCAAGATATTGCTTTGGGTAACTTAAATTCTGTGCTAGCTTTTTAGTGTAGAGATGATTTTATTCCCTTTTTGATCATCTCTGGACATGGAAGTAGGTTTGTCCGTTGTTGAACTTGCTTGTTCTGAAAAAAATGTATTAATCCCACAAAGTACAGCACTGTGTACATTTTCTTGTCTGGTTTGTTTTGCATCTTACAAATATTTTGGGGTTAACCACCTCAGTGAACTGAAAATGGGGGTACTTCCCTATTTTTTCTGAAATCTCAAAAGCTTGCTTATCTATAACTCATCCCTGAGATTTGTGGGAATGTCTGAAATTGGAAGGATGACTAGACCCAGTGGTAGCTTCTTGTTTTATCCCTACTAATTTTGGTACAGGTTGAAGAAAATTGTCCTTAGATTTTCTTTTTGGAGAAGGTGTGCAGGAGGAGGGGAGAGGAAATTTCCTCTTTCCTTACTGATGAGGTATGATTTTATAACACTTCTGGGTTTTAACTTACTTTGAGTATTGAGATACCCTGGTGGTTTGCAGAGGAGAGGAGAATATAGCATCTTTGCTTGCTTAAAATGATATTCCCACCATTCTTGACCCAGGTTTTTCTACTAAAAATTAGTATTAGTAATATTTTTTAATTTTTCAAGAAGCTGTGATGAAAATTTTATTTTATGTTCCGTAAGTAAAGTATTGCATGTGTTAGATTTCATGTTAAAACATTTTTTCTCAAAATGCTGTCAAAAACCATGTTCTTCAAATTCAGTGTTTTCATCTCAAGTGCAAGACTTAAGCTAGTAAACAGAATATCTGTCTCTTTTCACTCTTATCTTTCATCCTACTGTACTCTGAGGTGACAGGAAGAGCTGTCCTTAGTCATCTTAAAAATATTTGTTATTCTCTGCCTGAGCTACTTGGGGTACTTATTTCCTTCTTTGATGGCATGAGGCCTCTTCTACTTCATTTTTTTAATGCTCTGATCACCATGGTACTTTGTATTGTTGTTTCTTATATGCTGCTGATTTTTCTTAAGACAAAACAACGATTTAAACCCAACATTTCAGTTGTGCATTCTTGTACAATAAATTGTACACTTGCATACTTTTTAGAGCTTCTCCATTTGTTTCAAATTTCAGATGTGAATGTGCAGCTTTTCCGGATGAGGGTTACAGATTTGTAATGTAGCCTTATTTACAAAGCCTTGTGAGAGGAAGGAAAATAGAGATCAGCCCCATTGTGATTCTTTTGTGCTGCATAGGGACAGAAGCAAGGATACCAAAAGTGCTGTTGAAGGTTGTGCACTACACTGCACTTAAACTTTCAAGGAAAGTTCCTTATTTTCCTGACTAGGAAATTGCAAAATTTAATTCCTTGTTTGCTCCATAAATAAGTAACATTTCCCCCCCCTTCAATCTAGCCTTTTTTTTTAACCTATCCTTGGGAGAAATGGTTCTTGACTTATTTTTTCTATAACTGATTCTGTTTTAGATGCTTGACGATAATTCCTTCTCTCAGCCACCTTTGGAATTTACTTAGGCAGCTAAACCTCCTTAAGAACTATCAGAGAGGTTCTGAAAGAGAAGGTCCTGCTCTCCTGTCACCTTAGTCAGACACTTCAGAGATGTCTCTGGCTGACCTTGCAGTGACCTGCAAACACCTAAGGAAGGAGTCTAAATATGGGAGGGCTTTTTGTTTGCTTTGTTTTTAAAGTCTCAACGAGGTTAATTTATCGTCATCCTGGTTTTTTTCCATCCCTTTGCTGCAGGGTCACATCAGCATCAGGGGTGCAGAGGACAAGGGAGATGGGGTTGCTCCTTTTGGTAGCTGGTGGCCAATAGACCAGCATAGCTAGGTCTTAAAAATGCATCATTAATCTTTGATTTTCTGAAACAAATAAATTTGTGTTTTTTCTTGTTTTCTGAACTTTGACTTACTGGCTGAGTCCATTGAACTATGTGCTTTATTAATCTGGTTGCATAAATTGAATTAGCACTTGCTGAACTTCTGGAATAAGCAGAAGTGTCAATGTGGCTTCTGCCTTTCTGCACAAAGGAAATTCTTTGCTTGTGTGCATGGGTGGTTAGGGTAACTAACTCATTTAAAACAGCAAGTTACTTTTCTCTTGGCTTTCCTTTCTAGCTAAGATAAGCAGACCATTTTTTTCAAAAGGAAAAAGTGAAAAAAAGTTGTTTTGCTTTTTTTTTAATAGTAGGTATTCTGATGTGTTAAAAAGGATAGCTCTGGAAAAATTTGCCTGAAATTAGAAACATGGACTTTGTGTATACAGACTTAAGAACATTATAAGATTCTTATTTCCCTAATCCAAGTTTTATTTCCATTAGAGTATTAGAGTACATTAGTTGATGAACAGATTTTTTCGTAATTTTTCTAGACTTTGGGTGTATAATTTGTGTTTTGTTTTGTAAAGCTATGGAGTTAGCATGACAGTATGTAAAATGTGGTTCTTCAAATCATATATTTTGAAATTCTTTAGCCAGTCAGGATCCCTAGAACATGCTTTTTCAGGTGTTCCTTTTTATAAATTGAGGAGTCTTGAAATATGTTTCCCAAGATTTTAATACAATATTTATGGAAGTTAATGTGAATAGCTACAGCTACATTCTGAAGTTTATTCCTAAGTGGGATAGTGTAGTCAAAGAAATTGCCCTCTTGAGTTTTGGGACACATGAGTAACTTGTGAATGGTAATTGCAGGTAATAAACACAGGGAATGCTTGGAGAGAGATGTGGAGGGTACCAGGGTAAAAAGTGACTGGAGCCTACCAGTTACACAACAGAATGTATTACTGTTAATATATTAGTAAGGCAACCCAACAGATGCCATTCTAGTATCTGATTTGATACTTGGCTTCCTAGGCCAGTTAACTGTGTTCTTCACTGGGGTTTGCCACCTTAATTAATCCCGTAAGACATTTCCAGTATCTCAGCAAGTGTGCTCATACATCAGCTTTGCTCATACTCTTTGAATGGTAGTGGTGTTCTGCAGCTGTATATGCTATTAAAAAGTTGTAAGCCTTGCAGTTCATAAGCTCAAGAAGATACTTTGAAATTATTCTAACACCTAACAAAGGAATACTACCATAACAAACGCCTGCCGAATTTGCTGCCATGGGCAACATTTGGTGAAGCAGAGTTGCACACAAGTGAAATCTGCTATTGCAGCAGAGTAAAAGGACAGCAGCTGTAAACTGAGTGGGAGTTCTGCATTTTCTTGTCAAGTGTTTGGAATGAAATACCCTTTCTAACAGAACACGTATTTGATGACTGCTCTGTTTTAGAACTATCCCTTATTATTTTCCCTATATTTTTTTAAGAATCCCTAACTATCTATTGTGGAAGCGAACCATTATAATACACATACAGAGTTAAAAAACCCTTAATTGTTCTGGGTTTTTCCTTCTCTTTCTAATAGGATAATGTTACATTTTTTTCTCTACTGAATGATGAGGTTTTGGTAACTTGTGTGGTTTTAGTTAGACTTCCTTCTGTTTATTCAAGTGGTTCTCAAGCTATCTTTTAGGTTTTTGAGCTTGCTCAGTACTACAACTTCAGTAACTTGGGAATTTTATCAGAGGTGGTGTTTACTTTCCCATCTGTACTTTTCATGGGTTCCTGGCTTTACACTGCTTTGTGTAAGCACTGGACCCTCAAAAGTACACTTACAGGCTATGGGATCTGTACTTTGGAAAATGTAAAGTGTAGAAAAATTTGCTATTCAGTTTGAAGTGACTGTAATGGAAACTTTTCCATGACCTTTAGGCTATTATGAGTTCAAATAATACCATTCTACACTATTTCCACAATAATATTTCATAGGAGCTAACTTCTTAGATGTGCTGTGTTTCTGTAATGGACACAACATAGAAGTGTTCCATGAAGATCTTAATAATGTGTCTTTAAGAATACTTTCACCTGTCTGAGGCAAATGAGATGGACAGCTATACATTAAACCAGTTAAAACAGTAAATGGTTTGGTAAGTGAGGAGTTTCCACTACTTCTGAAACTTTGAGATTATTCTGCTGTAACAGTTCTAAAACAACTGACTAGCTTGTTGTGCTCTTGAGATAATTGCCATCTGAAAAATTGGCATATTACAGGATAATTTTCCACTGGAGAAAGCAAGCTAGGCTTTTCTTGTGTTTTCTTAGTGTACTATTTTAGTTTTTATAGAATACATCCTTGAGATATATCAGAAATTATTCCCAACAGCTTTATTATTCACAAATCTGCATTCAGACATGTACTGCAGGCTTTACAGAGCTCAAGAATTGACAGCTATTGAGCTAAAATGCAGAAACAATTTGAAATTATCCTCACTAAAAGTGCAGGAAAAATAAACATGTAAATCTCCTTCTGTATGGCATATCTGGGTTGTTCAAGACGTGTACTAAATTTCTGGATCAGGTTACAGGTAAGTTAATTATGTGTGTTGAAAGTATCAACATTTTATCTGGTGAAAGGAACAGGGGGAAAAAGGAGTGGAGGAAATTTACTGTCTGACTTTCAAACATTGTCAAATTTGGCCCCTCTTTCCTAACTGGGGTAGGCTTGCTGTGTAAGCATGTATGACGTAAAGTGTTGCATATGGTATTGAAATTCTCTGCTATAGGAAAAGCAGCTTTGTCTATATCCTCGGACAAAAGCTTTTTTATGGAAGGGAGAAGCTAGATTGTGCAAGTGGCAAAGTACAAGTACGGTAAACACTGTCATCTTTGTGCATGCTTGACAAAGGATCCCATTGTAAGATCTTATTTCCGTTTTTTAAAATATTAGACATCACTGTTGCAGTCCTTCAGTATACTTTCTTTTCTTGCTATAAACTTCCTACGTTCATATGTAATAGTTTGCTCATGCAGGGAGCAACTGCAGGAATGTGAATGGGGAATTTGCAGAGCATGCAGGGAAAAAAAAAGGTTTTCCATCAATTATCTCTGATCGGTCCTCTATGATGGATGATCTGGGAGTGGTCTCTGGTACTTCAAGACCCAGCCAAGTGCTCCCTCCTGTCACAGGCTGTGTCCTGCTGCTGCAGCCAGTTTCCATTCCTGTTCCAGGGGCTTGTGAATGTGGCAGAAGCAGCCAACTTTAGCTTTCTGTACTGCAGGATTTTGCAATACAATTAAATAAATCATTATCTTGATGAGTATGAAAATAATTTAAGTCACTTCTTCTGGACTACAAAGGGAAGGTTATTTAGTTTGAGGGGCTTTTTGCTATGTACCTGGATATTGGTAGATTACAGTAGCACTAGATAAAGATTTATATTTTCGTCAGCTATAGGATTTTTTTTTTTTTTTTAAATTATTATTATGAGAGAACTAGAACAGACAGGAACTTCCATGGCTGAAATAACACGAGCACCTTCTGGCAACCTCAATGTCCTGTGTCCTAAGACTGTTTCATAATGTGGTTTCATTAAACAAAACATTAATAGAAGTGTGTGTAATAAAATTAATTGTATGTAACTATCTCCAGTAATAGAAGGGAGTAATATCTCAGCCTGTAGTTCAGTGTATGTAAAATACAAAACTTCCTGAAAGGTGAAATTAGCAAAGGTGAATCATGCTTAATTTAACTGTTTCCAGTCTAATAGAAAGCTACTGACTAGCCATTAAAAAATTACTTTGAATCTATCTGCTTAATTTTTAAATGGGACACTTTAAACCTTTAACTGTTGACTGGCCTTTATTAGGCCTTTATTATTAAACTAGGTATATTTGAATGATTTGTGTGGGATGATTTAAGTTCTGTATTGCTTTGCAATGTCATATTTTTTTTCTTACCACTTTATAATGGCAGATCAGCTGAACACAGGAACTTCAGTGCAGTTAAATAACACTTGCATTACCATAGCTTGTCTGAAATTTATAATCGGCTGTTAACAGGCTTATGATGTTTACTCTCATTGTTTTGTATGTTCCTTAGACTTACAGTGTGAATTATCCAGCCTATGTTGGAGAAGGTTAGAGCATAAAAAATTGTTTCAGTTCCCGTTAATATTTGGTTTGTTAAATTAGCTTGCTCTGTTCACCTCTGAGGTAGTAGAGGACTCACTGAAAAATCTCTCATGTGGGTTTTTAGGTATAGATTATACATATGCCTGTATCTGTTAGAAAGAAAACAGAGCCCAGAAAATGTTTGTAAAAGTGCAAACCAAAAGCAGAAAGAGGAAGGAAAAGATGAGCTAATTATTCCAGTTGAAGCTGTCACTTTATGAAAATGAAACTGTAGAGTTTTTGAGATTTTTTTTGTACCATTCCTGTTGAATAAAGCTGGTATTGAAGTCCCAGGCCTTCCTAAAAGGACAGCAGCAATTCCTTGGCAAGAAGCTCAGTTGTTGAGGGAACTGGGATGCTTCATTCCCAGTCTCAGGATACTGTGGGTTTTGCCTGTTCTCATTTCTTCAGCTTGCTGCTGCAGACAGTATTTCCTTGCTTTCCTTCAGTATAATGCTCTTCTTTTGCAGGAGTATGGACAATCTGTTGTTTGTAACTTCATAAGAAGTATTGAGATTTGCCTTTCCTTTTTTTTGAAGGTTCTTCATTTTTAGCAGATATTTAGAGCAATCTGAATGCTGCTACTGAAATGAAAGCTTTTACATTCAGGCTCATAACATTAAGAGAAGCTGCAAACAGAGGCACCACAGTGAAAGCAATTTGATGCGTGGTAGGTCGTGTTTTGCAGGCAAGCATTGCAGTCATTCTTTAAGCAATTGTTTTGTTGTAGAAGTTTTTTATCTTGAATTTAAGTTGTATAAAAGGAAAAAGGTAATTGCCAGTTACAAGCAAAACTTTGTTTTCTGGCTTTTTGTTGCTGGCCTACTATGCTACTTCAGAAGGTACTTTTCATTACTGAAATGTGTACGTTTGCTTCCCATTGCACTGAGTTCAGGTTTCCAGAGGCCTGATAGCATATCTGTGGCCTTTGTTAAAAATGTTGACTGTTCATTCATAAATGATTAACAGGTTGGTTTTTTTAAAAGGCGTGTATCTGCTTCCTACTGTGCCAGTATAAAAACTGTGTTCTGAAAATGCTGTGTGTGCAGTCTCTGTTCGAAGAATGTTGTGTGTTGATCCTGGAAACTTTGTCCTACTTCATGAAACTCTCTTCCTTATCAATTAGCAGGGATTTAGTGCTAGCAGACTTTTCTGAGAGACCGAGGTTAAATGTGGCAGATTTCTACAGTATTATACAGGGTATTACTGAGCTCTGGGAGAAGTCCTTATGTTCTTATGTTGAAGTTGCCAGAGTGCTTAATGGGCTGTACAATTTTTATTCATGTTGCAGTGTCATAGAAGTATTTCTGCTTTCTAATTTTCAAACATCTCTTTTCCAGCAAGAGTCCTTCACTGTTCTAAGCAGGAGAAAGCAACATGAAAAAGTCTGAAATCCATATCAAATAGCAAATGAATGTTGAAATGTTTGGAATATAGGGCGTTTTGTGTGTGCGTGCATGGGCATGTTGAAGGACATGTTCTTGCAGTTCTGATAGTGAGAAGACAAGGAGTCTCTTTGGGAAGATTTAATTCCATGTTTATGAGCATTCAGAGTTTGATAGTGCAAAAAAAAGGCCTCAGGGACGGAAGTTCTCACTGGAAGTCCTGTTCAGTTTTTAGCATATATTTAAATCTCCCTTAACTGTGTATGTCTGGTTTTGGGCCTACACCCATGGAAGTGATAAGAAACTGTTTTGATCTAGGTAATGCTTTATTAATATATTGTCAGTGAGTAGTGATTTTGATAAATGAAAGTTAAATTAATCTGCTTCTTGGCTTGAAATTATTCAGGTTTTTTGCAGAACTCAGCTGTGAGCTCAAAAAGTGGTCATCTGAAAAGAAAGGGACTGGTGGGGCAGTGCCTGGGAGCTCTACAGGGGCATCCACTGTGACCTGCCTGTGTGGGAGTCCCCTTCCCAGCTTGAGGGGTGGGGGCCAGGGGGGATTCACCTTCCTGCCAACACTAGTGTAGAACAAACACTAGTGTTAATTTCAGGAAACTTTGAACTTTCTGAAAGCTGTTCTTCTTATCAATAAATACGAAAGTCTTGACAAAATTAGCCTTGGTAAGGTTGGGTGCTGTTGAGCTGAGCAAAATCCTAGACACAACAACATACCTCATCGCAGGGCTTGGGGTATGAGGAAGTTTTGTTGTGTGCTACAAGGTTATTAAAAATAACTCCTGATAACAAAGTCATATCCCTCAAAGACATACTTATGAGCTAAGCTGTTGTTGTCAGATTGGTGGCTTTGCATTTTCTTAATGCTTCACTGCAAGCAGTAATTTCCAGATGCTTTTCAAAAATCTTGCAGTTCTCCGTGAAAAATCTGTTAGAAGAAAAAACAGCAGGGAATGAAGGTAGCCTGGAGGGTTGGCTGGGCAGGACAGCTGGTTGTCTTGCTTGTTGCTCAGGGGAAAAGTTTTTTCTTTTCCTTGAAAACCAGAAATTGGTATATTGAGTTTGGAAGCACTAAGCATTCAGAAGAAAATCCTTCATTACACTTTCATATTGTGTTACTGTTTTAAACAAAACTAGTATGCTGCCTGAGTTAGGTGGCAGCACCTTGGCTGTGAGCTCCCAGTATTGGCTGAGCATATCCATGTCCTGCAGTTTCATCTGGAGTTGTGCTGGTTATAATGCTGAAATGGTTGAAAACCTCAGTGTGAATCCTCTGAGCCACATTCCTATGTGTCACTTGAGAAAATGTTCCAAAAACTATACCAAGCATTCTGTGTTGCAGGCTTTCTAGTTGGAACACACTTTTATTAGTACACAGAACTGTTCTTTTAATGATGGTACTTAACTATCTTAATTAAAACAAAAAAGTAGCTGTTAAATGCGGGCCAGACAGCAAAGCTGCCTTATTGCTTAGTGGAGAAAAGGAATTTTGGGAGGAGATGAAGGGTTGTGCAAGCCACCAGCCCCCCTTGGCAGCAGCCAGGGCGCTCAGTGGTGCCACTTAGGCCACTTCCCTGAAAGAGAGGAAGGAGCTGGAGGTTTGTGCGTTCTGTGGTGTCATTTCAATGACAAACCCCGTGGTTTAATGGAAGGGTGGTTTGTGTGGGAGATGCAGCTCTGCAGGCTCTTAGGACGCCAAGGCAGAAATGGTGCTCTTTAACGAGGAGGCATCAAGATTACTGCCCCAACATCCCAGGGAATTGTTTCATCCCTGAAGACAGTAGGGTGGAGCTTTGTTTGCAGTAGTGTTGTTTATGCTCTTGGTGCTCTCAAAATCAACTCTACCAAGGGCAGCTGTTTTACCCTCCTCACAAAAAAAACCCCCAAAAACCAAAGGCAGGCATGTGTGACTTGGATAGCAAAAAAATATCCTTTTACTGTTCATCATTTTTTGTAAGAGATTTTTCTTTTGAATCAGGTATAGGAGGATCCTGATTGGTTTTGGCTTTCAGATTTTGCCAGTGCTGCAATTTTTTTTCTTTCAGCAAACATCCATCAAACATTCAGCAAACTTGTGGTTTGCTTTAGATGTACTGTTCTTGCTATATCTAGTAAGCTGTGTTGTCCCTTTTAAAGGCACGCAAAACAAGTCCATGCCTGTTATAATCTCATTAAGTTCCTTTCTAGCTGTTTCCCCCTTTGGTTGTGGATATTGCCCATATTTGGTTCTACCTATGGTGCAATCAGTTTATATCTGATTGTGTGGTATGATATGCTGTCTTGCCTGAGCAAACCCTGATAATTTATGATTAGATGTGGCCTAGATTAGCATCTTATGATTTTAAAGTTTAAAAGTACCTTATAAAAGATGTTTTATGTAATGCAGTAGCAACAGGAGGCACAAGGACTTGCCTGCAGCAAAGCTCCTCAGTTACAACCAATGGTATAAATTGTATCATTCTCTCCTTTAGAGTGCCTAAATATTGTGCCCCAAAATACAGAAATGGCTGTGCATTACCAGGAAACTCTTTAATTTGGTTTAATAACTAGTTGCTTTCACAGTCTCATAATCACAGCTCTCGTGAAAACACATGCTCTTACACTCTGCATGGCATGTTTGTATTAGACTTTAAAAATTGAACATCTGAAGCTTTATTTCTCTCCTAAACACTGTAGGGGTTCATTTGGAAGTACTTGTGGTTTCAGTAAGTTCTGTGGTCTTCTAACCATAATTTCTGCTGGCTGTCATGTTAGCAAACTACTTATTAGTAAGAAATTGTCGTTAGTGTTTAATTTTCTTGTAGATATTTGTTGTTCTAGTTTTGTGCATGTATGTGAACAAAATCACGTGGATAAGAATATCCACTTAATTTCTACATGAAGAGAAGGGTAATTTAAACCCTTGGTGATGTTGCCTAAAATGGTTTAAAATAAGCATGTTTGAAAAGTCATACAGGTAAACCATCCAAGTGTTTTTCAGAGTTTCTTAGTTGCAACACTGTGCTCATTTTTCCAACTGAACTGCCTGTTTAGACCTTGCTGAGAATACAAAAGTTCTGCTTTACATTCACCATCACTGTATTAACAGTGAGGTGGAAAGGTTGGGGAGCAATCTTTGCCTAACAAGTGGCATCTCAGAAATGCTATTTATTGTCTTGAACAAGATCACATTACTTACAGTTTCTGAGCAATATTTGAACTGTGAAGCTAAAGTTTTTCAACAAGGCATGGCAAGCATATAATTTTTTGATGACGATTCCAGTGTATTTCAAATCCTCTGTAAGACATAATTATCAGCTGTCATCTGGAGAAATCCTGAAAAATTGGTGCAGTATTAAATAAATATAGCTTGTGATAGTTACCTTAGAATTAAGAATCTAATGTTCTTAGACCCCAGCATTTTGTGGCTGTCCTTTGTGCTTTTTGTACTGAAAAACAAAAAAAGGAGTTTGTTGGTTTGTTTTACTACTGTATTCTGATTTGTAACAGAGCATTCAAAAATTCATTTGCTCGTTAACAGTGCATTTCTTCTCTCAATAGCCAACTACTCCACCAAGCCAAGGGAGGCCTGATTCACCAGTTTATGCTAATTTACAAGAACTGAAAATATCTCAGTCTGCACTTCCACCACTACCTACAAGTGCTCCAGTCCAAATAAATGGGGAATGGGAAACCCATAAAGACACGACAGGACGCTGTTATTACTACAACAGAGGATCACAGGAACGAACCTGGAAACCTCCGCGGTGGGCCCGAGATGCAAGCATTAATAAAGGGGATTCCCAGAGCCATGCAGATCATGAGGTAGTTCCTTCTGAGATCAAAAGCAATGAGATTGTAATGCATATGAATGGTCTTTTGCTGTGGAATTCAGTATCTCTGAGTTTCAAAGTGTCAAGGAGTGTCTTCCTTTGTCTCTTTGGTCTCTTTGTGTCTTGGTATGAAGCAGTCAACCGTTTCAGTCTTGAGTTGCTTTTGTGTACAAGAATGCATACATGAACTGTGTGCAAGGGTAGTAACTTGTTAAAATGCCTGCAAAAACAGCCCCATAGCAGATACTGCTGCTTTTGAGTTGATTACATTCAGGCCATAAACATATTCTTTAGATGTATCAATGGATCTTTTTCATTATGTAAAAGTTTTGCTTCTGCAAAGCCTTTTGGCAAAGCTTTGCTGCTGACCTTGCTTGAGACAGTTGAAGCTTACCATTAAGTTATTTATGTTAAAAGATGATTTGGACTAATATTTGAGATGCCAGTTTATTCTGTGCAGCCAGTTGCTAGGGAAAGCCTGATTGTGGGGTGTTTTTATCTGAACTGCAGTGGTTCAGATAAAGCAAAAGAATAGTTAGGAGATGGATATTACTGTTTAGATATGCTTAAACTAGTGCTCTTGTGTCCAAACAGTACTGAGGTTAACCAGTTTCCTGATGGAAAGAAAAAGCAAATATTTATCAAGAGATCTTCTACATATTTCACTTCTATATGCCCTTTTCAAATATATATATAGTTTTGGTGGATTTTCTCCTGCACCAACTGTATATGATGTCTCTGCATATCCAATATATATATATATATATATATATATATATATATATATATATATATATATATATATATATATATATATATATATATATATATATATATATATATATATATATATATATATATATATATATATATATATATATATATATATATATATATATATATATATATATATATATATATATATATATATATATATATATATATATATATATATATATATATATATATATATATATATATATATATATATATATATATATATATATATATATATATATATATATATATATATATATATATATATATATATATATATATATATATATATATATATATATATATATATATATATATATATATATATATATATATATATATATATATATATATATATATATATATATATATATATATATATATATATATATATATATATATATATATATATATATATATATATATATATATATATATATATATATATATATATATATATATATATATATATATATATATATATATATATATATATATATATATATATATATATATATATATATATATATATATATATATATATATATATATATATATATATATATATATATATATATATATATATATATATATATATATATATATATATATATATATATATATATATATATATATATATATATATATATATATATATATATATATATATATATATATATATATATATATATATATATATATATATATATATATATATATATATATATATATATATATATATATATATATATATATATATATATATATATATATATATATATATATATATATATATATATATATATATATATATATATATATATATATATATATATATATATATATATATATATATATATATATATATATATATATATATATATATATATATATATATATATATATATATATATATATATATATATATATATATATATATATATATATATATATATATATATATATATATATATATATATATATATATATATATATATATATATATATATATATATATATATATATATATATATATATATATATATATATATATATATATATATATATATATATATATATATATATATATATATATATATATATATATATATATATATATATATATATATATATATATATATATATATATATATATATATATATATATATATATATATATATATATATATATATATATATATATATATATATATATATATATATATATATATATATATATATATATATATATATATATATATATATATATATATATATATATATATATATATATATATATATATATATATATATATATATATATATATATATATATATATATATATATATATATATATATATATATATATATATATATATATATATATATATATATATATATATATATATATATATATATATATATATATATATATATATATATATATATATATATATATATATATATATATATATATATATATATATATATATATATATATATATATATATATATATATATATATATATATATATATATATATATATATATATATATATATATATATATATATATATATATATATATATATATATATATATATATATATATATATATATATATATATATATATATATATATATATATATATATATATACACACACACATCTATATGGAGGGGGTGCATGGGGGTTATAAATAAATAAATAAATAAATGTATTTATATAAGGTATAAAACTGGAGTTTAGTTTTAAAACTGAATTGTGGACTGCTCAAAAATATTTGATTGCTGGAAACCTGTCACAGAAGTCTACTTCTGAAAAGGTAGTAACAGGAACAGGAGAGAAAGGGAAAGGGCAACCTTTCATTTGCTTTGGTAATGGACTTCACAGCAGCCATGACATCCACAAGCATTTAAATAGCCACATTTTCCTGCCACCGGCAAACTGCAGCAGCAGGCACACAGGTGGAATGTTTATG
>VZTR01002710.1:33714-50363 GCA_013400775.1 Chaetops frenatus
TAATTTATCACTGACTCTCCTTTTGCTGGATAAGACTGGTTTTAGTCTGGATAAGACGATTGCTTTTTTGAGAAGTGATTCTCCTTGGTGTAAGCGTAGCTGGTTTTCTCATTGTTGTAGTTCTTCCTTCTTTTTGTGGAAGGACTTACAAGAATTCTTTCTCCCTCCCCATCTGCGAGCAATCCCTCTGATTCTTGCTCATACATCTGTACCATCACTTCACCACATGGTTGCATCTCCAAAATGCTTGATTTTTTATTTATTTTTTTAAGTTGCCCATAACTTCTTTCATCTCAGTTCTTCTGTTCATTTGTGATCCTTCAAGTATCACAAGCTGGCCATCAGACAGTTATGTCTATCAAGTTTTCAGTCATTCTGAGACCAATGGATGATACATGTTTTGATTTTTAACTAGACACTAGGTCTGTGTATTTCCAGTAGCATAAGCTCCTTAGGTAATTTGTCTCTTGACTGGGTTATCAAAATACGAGTCTAGGGAGAGATACATGTTGCATGGTCATGTCAATCCACTTACCAGCAGTCATGTTTTGATTTTGAAGCTGCCTTTCCCCCCACCCCTCTCTCCTTTCCTTCCTTTTCTGTTCTGCATTTGGGAACATGCTTCACACTCCACTGTTTGTGTTCCTTTTTGGAACCTCTGGATATTTAATCCAGTATAGAGTAATGATTGAGATCCAAGCCTAAGCTACAGTAAAATGTAGGGCATCTCAAATTTTGCCTGATTAGGAGAAATTAGAGCTAACATATCTTAATAATTATAAGTTGGCTTCTATGCTATAGCTTTTATGTCTGAGTTATGCTCTTTTAATAATAAAAGAGTACATGCAGAAGGATTAAATGCTAGTTTCTACTGATTTGTCCTCAGAGGAGCTTGTGTTGTATTTGGTAGCAAAATGGAAGGTGATGTAAAAATGATAATGAAGTGATCACATGCTCTCATATATGAGTAATATATGAAACATGACATAGTNTCCTTCTTTTTGTGGAAGGACTTACAAGAATTCTTTCTCCCTCCCCATCTGCGAGCAATCCCTCTGATTCTTGCTCATACATCTGTACCATCACTTCACCACATGGTTGCATCTCCAAAATGCTTGATTTTTTATTTATTTTTTTAAGTTGCCCATAACTTCTTTCATCTCAGTTCTTCTGTTCATTTGTGATCCTTCAAGTATCACAAGCTGGCCATCAGACAGTTATGTCTATCAAGTTTTCAGTCATTCTGAGACCAATGGATGATACATGTTTTGATTTTTAACTAGACACTAAGTCTGTGTATTTCCAGTAGCATAAGCTCCTTAGGTAATTTGTCTCTTGACTGGGTTATCAAAATACGAGTCTAGGGAGAGATACATGTTGCATGGTCATGTCAATCCACTTACCAGCAGTCATGTTTTGATTTTGAAGCTGCCTTTCCCCCCACCCCTCTCTCCTTTCCTTCCTTTTCTGTTCTGCATTTGGGAACATGCTTCACACTCCACTGTTTGTGTTCCTTTTTGGAACCTCTGGATATTTAATCCAGTATAGAGTAATGATTGAGATCCAAGCCTAAGCTACAGTAAAATGTAGGGCATCTCAAATTTTGCCTGATTAGGAGAAATTAGAGCTAACATATCTTAATAATTATAAGTTGGCTTCTATGCTATAGCTTTTATGTCTGAGTTATGCTCTTTTAATAATAAAAGAGTACATGCAGAAGGATTAAATGCTAGTTTCTACTGATTTGTCCTCAGAGGAGCTTGTGTTGTATTTGGTAGCAAAATGGAAGGTGATGTAAAAATGATAATGAAGTGATCACATGCTCTCATATATGAGTAATATATGAAACATGACATAGTGTATAGTTGGTCTTTGAACTTCATGATTAGGAAGTTGAATTTTATTGGATAATTAAAAAGGGGCAGATTTGTACCTTATTTGCCAAAATAGCTGGTCACAGGCATGGCACAAAGAAAACAATGGATGTTTTATGTTACATGGATGGGATGTGGGTAAGCAGTGAAGTCCTATGGACAGGGACTATAAGAAAGTGTGTAAGATTTTGGAATTACAGATAAAATGTATTAGAGGCAGTGACTTGTTAATTTATTTGAGGAAGGAGTGCTCAACAGTAATTAGGAGAAATTTGTCAAGTGAAGTGATTTAAGTAAGTTGAACTGTAAAAGGAATGTGATGTCACAGTATCAGAGAAGACAAACCCTTAATACCTAGGTAGGAGATCATAATGTGAAGTAGACATCCACAAATTACCCAACAGCTGTAGAAAAGCAACGAGTTTTAATTGAATTCCGAAACTAGATTTAAATTGTCCAGAATGCAATTTCATTCCATGTTTTTTGTTTCAATATAAACAGACTATAATAAAGGGATGGTAGCTGCTTTAATTAGTATTCTTCCTGATTATTTTCACTTTCACAAGTAGTAGTAACGTTAAAAGCTAGAAAGGTTAAGTGATAGAAGGGAGACAGATCACTGTTCCTATTAAATACATGGTGATGGACTGGTCTTTGTCCCCAGGAATTTTCTATGTAAATAGAAAAAAAGCCAAGAATGTCAATAGAAGTAATCATGTTGGGGAGCTTTTCTGTAATTCCTTTTAACGTCACAGTAAAGTTCTTATAAGGTGTAAGGTTGGGCAGCTGTCTGCTTAAGATGGCTTTATTTAAGTGTGGTGTAGTGTAACTGGGGATGAGACTTGAGATAGAGCATGGACAATATGAAAAAAAGATTTAGGCAATTAATGGTGAAAAAGTTTTGAAAGTGAAATTGAAAGCTGTGGAATGTACTTTGGCCACTATTCCCCAAACCCTGTTCATGCAGCTTTAGCAGCTGTTCCTGACAGCTGAGTGACAAGGAATGCCTTGGCTTGGTAAAATTTGTAACAGCTCAGGAATTTTGTTGAAGTTTAGGTCTGCAACTGTACAGGATATGAGTTAAGTCTTGCAACATCTAAACTATTATTATATGGATGCCATGCAGATAGACACATTAACAGTCATTCCTACTATACAACAGTGGTTTTTCTAGGAGAATTTTCATTTTTAGGTCCTCTGTTTAGTTTTACCTGTGTAGAGTGTTTCTTCAGTATCAGGAATTGCTTGGAAGAGGCAAACACCAATGTATTATATTATTTGGTCATAATCTCTGTAGATAGTAATAATAAAAATGTCCAAAGTCTTCTACATTGATTGGCCATATGTCAATGCAATTAATATTTAACCATTAAAACCATGTAAACTCAAGTGCTGTATACGATATAGTTATCCTATGAAACAGTAGCTCAAATGGGGCCAGTAGCACCTTTGGAAACTCTTCAGTCTTAATTCTACAGGTGTAAAAATGGGACTGAAGACTCCCCCTACCCTGTTTCCACCCCTCCCCTCCCCACTGTGCTTAGGAATTGGCACATGAGAATTTCACATTTCCCCATGTGCAAGAGAGGTAGCATTGGTTAATCCATAATTGACATGCTCACATTCTGTAAGCTGTAGAGGATATTTGCATTTTTTCGTGTTCCTTAATTAATGGCCTAAAAATTTCCTGTGGGTTTTGCTGTGCTTGGTAAACTGGGTCATGTCAGTTCAGGGAGTTTGTGTCACCTAAGTGGTCAGGTGTTCAGAAAAGTAACACCAAAAACCTATATAGAAATCATTTGGATATGTCACTACACATAGTCTTTAAACCCACTGACTTTTAGAAATTGGGGAGTTGCTGATAATTGAATA
Source organism: Chaetops frenatus (assembly GCA_013400775.1). NCBI lineage: Eukaryota > Metazoa > Chordata > Aves > Passeriformes > Picathartidae > Chaetops > Chaetops frenatus. Next base: position 37,461 of record VZTR01002710.1, read on the forward strand.
TTTTTTGTATTACTTAATTTTTTTGGGAGAGGTTTTTCCTATTTAAAATTGAAACTCTGTCTCTCTCCTGCCTTACAGTTTTTCTCAGAATCCTTATGCCAGTGTTATTGAACTGTAGTATTTTACTCCTGTAGTTTCTGAGTAGCAGGGTGTCTTAAATGTTATGCCTCCTGCTAGCTGTGAAAGAAAATCTGCATAGAATTCCTCAGGAGACCACAGCATGGAGATGTTGTGGGAGATGAAAGAAGGCAGATGTTTTTTGATGCATGGAGTGGATGCTTAGAATAAGACTACAGTGTGTTAGCAGGGGAATGCACAAGGTTTATGGGGGAGCAGAATTTTTTTGATGTGTGTGTAAAATCTTTTCTTTGTGCTACGCATCAAACTTTTTCCTAACAGAGTAATTTACTTCTACCTTCAGAAAACAATTTTTCAACTCACTAGCTGGGCCTGGTGGAAAACCTTGCTCTTGCAATGCTGTATGTCATGTGCATCAGAGTTGGAAGGAGGAGAGTGGAAATTCATAATACTTTAGGATGCATTGGACAAATACTGTAAAATGCTGGCACCTAAGAAGGTGGAACTGGAGTTTCAAGTTGTCCTTAATCACTGTTGTGTTTCCAGATGTGTTTGAGAAAAGTGGAAGGATTTAGCTATGAAACTTTGGGATGGTTGGTAGAAAACCGAGGTAGCAAGGCTCCTAGGTTTTTTTTAAGGCAATTAAGGTTACTAAAGCTAACTTTCTTCATTATTCAGTAATGTAAATTTGTAGAAATAAAATTTAGATAGGCAAACCCCCTGGAGTTTAAATTTGAGTAGCTGAAATCTGGTATAGTGGAAATAAAAAAAAAAATGTATCAGTATAACCTAGTTTTTCTGAAAATACTTTGAATTGTCTGCACTGTAAAAATGCATCTCATTCTCTCATGTAAGATATAAAAATATGAACTCCCTGATTTCATTACTATTCTCTTTCTAGTCAAATAATCTTTGATCTTTCAGATTTTAAAGCGCTTTCATTCTCAAAACTGCCTTATATGTTTCTGACTACTTGTAGCATCTTTCATCAGAAGAAAACGACCACAGTTCTTGTTACAGCCAGTCAGATAGTCAGTATGGTTCTCCTCCAAAGGGTTGGTCAGAAGAGTTGGATGAACATGGTCAAACCTTATATACCAATGACTATACTAATGAAAAGGTACTTTTTCCTTCTTCTCATCATCTATTCTAAATCTTTTCCACTAATTCTCTTCTAGAAATTAAATCTGCATTTCCAAAAGTGAAGAGCACACCTCAGCAGTATCTCATTTTGTTTTTTAAAATGTGCATGAAGCTTTAGCAAGTGATCTGACTTTTTTTTGTTATGTATGTTTTTTGTTATTTAGAAGAAGTTTTATTTCCAGTTGCGTAACAGATCATTTTAAATGAACATACCATGTATAATTTTTTAGTTCCTGCCCTCCCCCTTCCTCTTGGTTATACTTCAAGAATGAACTTCATACCAATAAGTTTTTCTTATGCTCTTTTAAGAGCTGCTCATGTCCACACAGACCTTCCAGTTAACATGTTTTTAAACTGAATGTAATGCTGCTTTATCACTGTCATAATTTCCTTTTTCACTGCTGCTTTCAGATGTAGACAAACTTCTTAATTAAACTACAGTCATATTAGCAGATTTATGCCCTATTCTTACTATCTAATTGCTACTGACAACTTACTGTGATTCTGGGCGTGCTGTAAAAATTTCTCCCTCCTAGGATAAATTCCAGTATTTGTTTATATTTGTAAAGCAGTCCATTTTTCTAGATGTTCACTGAAGATGCATTTTGAGGTTTTTTTAACTTCTAAAGTGTTTACTGAAACAGTACTGTGTTTATCGTATTATAGCAGCACCTGTTCTCAAGTTGAAGTATGCAAGTTTTATNTTTTAGAATTTTATCCTCTTTAATCTATTTCTGACAAGCATATGTATAGCACATCCCTATGTTTTAGCAAATATGCAGCCTTCTTTTTTAATTGCACTGGGATTGATAAAAACCAGCATTTCCTACCACAAACAGTTATAGGAAGGCAGTCTTGTGAAGTCTGCTTGAGCCAAGAGCCTTGCTGTGAGTGTTTCTGTATTTTTATGCAATCTTCTTGTTGATTTTTGCTCATCAGAATTCTTTTCTTTCTGCATGACCAGTCCCAGTTGTCACGGGTTTACCTCTTTGATTGTGGGAAGTTACAGAAATTGTAGAGGTTACAGAAATTATATTGCCTTCATGATTTCTCAAGGGACTGCATCTCATGTTTCTATTGGTGTTTTAAAGAAGTTGTTCAACAAGTGCATATGTCTGTCAAATTATCAGCAGTTGCTGATTGACCTTCTTGTTATTTTATATGTAAGATCCTGATGCAGATCTGATGGAAAGATTGTGCCTCCTTAAACTGATAACGTAATGATGATAAGAAAGATATGGCATCTTTAAAAAATACCTATTTATCGCAATCTCTTGTGAGATATTGCAGGACTTTTTTAATGAGGAGTTACAGAAGGAAAAATCAGGGTGCTGAAAACTGTTGCTCTCATAGCAAGCTAACCTTGGTTAGTTAATGGAGGTTGTGCATTAGATGCTGCTGAAGTGGATGGTGCTTAATTAAAAATTAAGTTTAAATCTCAGGTCTCAGAGATTTACTGTTGTGACTGTCACGCTGATTATGTTTTCTATCATCACCTTTCTTTCTGCAGTGGATAAAACATGCAGATGAACAAGGTAGACCATATTACTACAGTGCTGATGGTTCCAGATCAGAGTGGGAGTTACCTAAGGTGAGTGACCTAAAAAAGAAACTTCAGCAACTTGGGGCTTTCCCCTCTTCCTGGATACGTGTTCAATTGGGCCTTTAATGTGAGTTATTAACCACCAGAGGACTCAGATATTGCTCTTTGTTATTTATTGCATTCTTGTGGAATTTCTGACTGTGAAGAGAAAAAAAAATACAAGGACATGAAAAATGGATGTTTGTAGCTGTTCAGATGTCAAAGGAGATCTGATGCCTTTGCTGAACTGAGCAAAGGTTTTATGCATGGCTGCAGAATAGTATCTCTGATGTTGCTGTGATAAAGAAAACATGTATAGGAAAAACAAATCTTCACTGAGAAACTCTAGTCTGTTTTTAGTACCCTCCGAAGTGCTTATACAAACAAATGTTGAAAAACAAAAGTTTCAGCAGAGTTTTGTGGTATCTTTGAGCATGACACAGTTTCACCAGAAGTGTGTCCTGGTATTTATTAATTTTGTAGTGAAAATAGAAATTTGTAGGGAAGTGACAGACCTAGGCACACTTGGTAGTCTGAGCATGTATCTAATACTATTTAATTCTCAGGTTCACTTCAAAAAAAATAAGGCATTTGTCATATGGATGTTGTTATGTATTCCTTCCCTGCTAATTGTTCAATACTACATAATAAGGTGTGACCATTATAAAATTGTTTCACACAAAACTGTGTGCATATATGAATATACGAAAAAGCATGTTTCTCCATTATTGTTTTATCAGTACAAAAATCAGTGTTTTAAGTAATTTCCACTTAGTAAGGAACAACCTTAATGGGTAGTGCTTTCATAATATTTGTGAGAGCATATTTACATTGAAATTTATGAAGTTATACACTAAGCTGTTTTGTTATGTCAGTAAAAGAATTTGCATCAGAGTCACTGAAAAGTTGAGTTAGCTTTGAGAATTCTCCTATGTTAGTCTGATGTATTAGGTAACTTAAATTTTGTAACATGCAACAATGTAACAATACAATCTCTACCTATTGGTTTTAGAAGCTGTTTAGCTTTTGATTACTTATTAGATTTATTAGAAGTCTGGAAATCTGATGGACTGAGTTTTACCAGAAGCAATTATTACTTCAGTATGCATAATTGAAATTAATTTTGGGGAATAATGTAATGAGTACTTCATTCTACGACTTCTACTGTGCAGAAAGTTTTGACTTGGAAGAAATTGTGCTTCACAAAAATAGATTGAGTTTGGATTTGAATTAAGTAGCAAATTGCCTTTAATCCAATTAGAATAAGTCACAAAGGTAATCCAGAACTGTTACCTGAGGTATATTAGGAGGCATAAAGGAGTGGGTTCTAGTACTTGTTTAATAGTGCATGTTATTCTAGTGATTCTAAACAAAGATTGAGTTCTGTTGTGTTTGTAGTCACCTCCAAAATGAAACATAGCCCTTGGTTTGTAATTTGTGATCTGAAAGTGATCACATATTGATGTTAAAAATTTTCCTTGAAAATCACTTCTCCTGATCCATTTGGGCAGAGTGTACCTTTTAATTCCATCTTGAAAATAATGATTCTTGACTGGCAGCAAATATTAAGGTTAACCGAAGAAAATGAGCAATTGACTTGACTCTTAGATTCCTGGTCCAAGAGTCTCTGTATTTCCAGAAATTCTTGGTTTTTACTTTAAATTTTGTGGAATAGGTTAAATGTTTCAACAGAAGATTTAGCTAGTTTATGTAGCTGTATATTTGAAGATGTTATACTTGTGAGTAATTAAACATGATTGAAGATTAGTCTTTCAAAGATCTTGCTGAAGCTGGTTCTAAAAGTACTTAAAAAATGAATTAGAAAACCACTTATACCACAAAACTGCCTTGAAGAAAATTAATCTATGCTGAAAACTCTCTTGAGTAGTAAGAGAAACCATAGAAAGATCTCAGTATCGTAACACTTGCTTAAATGAAAAGTAAATTTTTTCCCAGTGTATTTAGCACAAATATTGCCTTCCAAATCTTGTGAAATAAAGTGATGTAATAGCATGGTCATGTAATGCTATTAAACCACAAAAAGAAGAGAATCTTTTTGTTAGGTAGTTCTTAATAATCTGGATTTCATTAGAACTAAAAATGGTTCAGAGATTTCTGGAAATAGCACACTGGCTGAGCTAATACTGTGACATTAAAAATCTTCAGAGTAATAGAATTAACTATAAATGCTTGGGAATAACACACTGTTCTTGTACATGTGTTAAAAATTGTGAGGGTATATGTTAGGAAGGGAGGCCAGTTACAAAACAAATTACTTTAGACAGTCTCACAGAAAGCCCTCCAGTCATGTGAATTTAAATAACATCTAGGAATAGCTGGATGCCTCTGGCTAAAAATGATGTTTCAGATGGAGTAGCTTTGACAACTACTGAAAAGTCTATTAAGGCCCATGATGAGTGTGACCCAGCTTTCTGCAGTGGAACAGAAGAACATACTGAATTAATCTTTTAAATGGATAGTAATATTTTAATCATAATTTCTGCTAGATCTTGCTGAAGACTGAGATTTCTGATCTGCAGCATTCTGCTGTATTCAGTTTTTGGTTCTTGCCAATTCTTAAAAATAAAAAACCCAACCGAAACAACCAAGCAACAAAAAACCCTAGCAAACCAGCAATTAAAAGTTAGATCACTATAATAAAATGTGTTTATTTCTTGTATAGTGAAAGAATACTATCTAAGTTCAGGTTAAGAAGGCTACAACTGTATTCCAGAAACCTAGTTTTCTAATAGGAGTTTTATGACTTAAGCGAATGAGAAAGCTCTATTAGGGGTAAGGGGAATTGAATTCATCTCAGGAGTAAAAACCTCTCTAATTTCTGAAGTTTTAAAAATAAAAAGTTCACCTATCAAATGACCAAAAAAAAAAGCGTGGGAAATCTATCTAATAAGTATTGAAATAAATACTCAAATGAGAGTTAGAATAAACTTAATAAAAAGTAGAGATTAAAAATCTCTCAGATTTTCAAAATGCCTTCCTAGGCCAATACCTGGCAGAAGAGCATGATGCTTGGCCTTCCTCTGAGTGAGCTCACTGATCCAAGAGTAGCCTTTGGAAGAGAATGTGTGTACCATAAGCCTCTGGAGTGAACTCAGTTTTAGTGATAGTATTTACAGGCTGTGCTATTGCAATTGCATGTGTTCTTCTCACAGGTTCCTGCAGCATAAGCTCTTCTTGCTGTATCCACAGAAGAAGCAGTAGCTGGAGGAGCCTCATTTTTGGCAGTTTTAGTGGACCTGCAGTCTGCTAATTCACTCTGTGCACAGCCAGTGTGGGGGGTGAGCTCAGGGGCCACAGTTTTGGTACTTGGTGAATGGTTTTACTGATGGAGACCCGAAAATTTCAGACAGAGCACAATAACTGAAAAAAATTACAGTAAAACAGGGTGCAGGTAATGTCAGGAATATATCATGCAATCAGATGGTGAAAGAATATATATATGAGAACATGTAAGTAAAGCTTGGTTATGTTATGGTAAGTTTGTCTTGTTCTGAGCTGTGCTGCTGGATTTGAGGTTACCTGTGTGCTGGCATTTGAGTCTACTACATGTCAGTGCACTAGCCAGTTTCATTAGCAGTAGTGATGTTCTTGTCCTAAAATTCGGGATTGGTTGGGAAAAGTTGAGACAACCTCAGTTGATGCGAGAATCCAGGTGGTTTTTAACAACACATGTGATACAACAAACCCCAGTTAAGTACGAGAAGGCATTCAGATTTTTTTTCCTTTTCTCTTCAATACGTGTATTGCTACTCACAAAGCCTGGTCTGATCTTCTTCATTTGTCCTGGGGTTTAGTGGCTCTCTCCTCCCCCCAGCTTCTGCTTGGGCACACAGCAGGACCTGTGGCAGTCAGTGATGACTTGGGGCTGCTCATCAAAGATGAGCAGTCTTGGTGACCCTGAGGATTAAAAGGGAAAGCATTGGATGTCCGAGACAGCAAAGTGAACAAAGTAGGTTATCCAGAGATGTCTTTTAGTCACTGGTACATTTGAGCTAGAGCTGCTTGTCCCAGTGGTCTCATTCTGCCTGGGTTCTGTTCCTGCCGTGTGGCTGAGGCCTCCAGCTGCTGCCACCCTGACATTCTGTGGCAGAGAATGAGGAATCTTTGTTCCCTAGGGAAAGGAAGGGAATGAAATCCCTTAAAAGGACAAAAATAATCCTTATTTATTTATTTCTGGAGGTTTAAGAAAAATGTGTTACTGATCTAGTTGATAAGAAAAGGAAAAGCTGTAACATAGGTGTTACATCGATTACAACACCAAAAAAGGTTATTTAAAGCCAAGGACAGTAGGAGCACTAGAAAGTCGTTTTGTTCTGAGGCAGCTTTAATTTTTTTTAAAGTAGATTCTTCTATTTCAGACAGTCTTTTGGGACAACTGCAGATAACATATGAGGTGCTAAAGGGTACTAGGATAGCATAATGTTTTAAATGGTGCTATTTTAATCTTTGATTGCAGTAAGGTAAAATCCTTCACTTCAGGTCTTTACCAACTTTCAGTATAGGTTGCTTCCCAGTCTTTTCTCCCTTCGCCCAGCCAGTTCCTTTGTCTGGCTGAAGATGTTGCTAACACAAACCAAGAATAATCTTTTTTCTGTTTCTTAAAGCTGACAGATCTGTGTCATATCTATAAGAATGGGGACAACTATTACAAATAACTTGGAGGTGTTACATTTGTTTCATCCACAATTAGGCTAGGACAGAGCCTTGAGCCATGCCACGTATTAGCTTAAAATTAAATAGAAATCACTCAGCCAGTTGAGAAGGTTAGAAAAATTTATACTGAGGCAAAACCTTTAAGTAGCTGGAGAAGGTATTGAAAAAATTCAGCAATGAAAAGAATACTTTGTGACCTAAATTTACACCATTGGTGTCCTTGAACTGCAGCAAGACTGTTACAAAAAAATCCCTGTTTTGCTTGGTGTGTGCAGTCAGAGAATGAAGAATTTCCTCCTGTACCCCCTGTGTGGTAGGAGATGCTCCCAGTGAAATGAGGAACAAGCTGGGGTGATGTGCTAGAGGGGTCAGTGTAATGGAATGAATTTGAGTTTGTGGAGGATTTTCAAGGAGCAGTAGTGTGTAAATTTGGAGTTGTGTGCTACATTTTACAAAAGCTTTAGAGCTAGGAAAATAACATTTCACCCTAAGAAGATGCTGTTAGGGTACATGGTGTAGCAGGGGTTGTCCCACCAGGCAGTGTGTAGTCTTGAATGGGTCAGTTTTACTGCAGTGGACAACCCTTTCCTGGTCTCTGTTTTCAAGATTACACCAAGTCTTAGTGATGCCTTAACTTGTGCCCTTAAAAGAAAAGCTAAACGCGGTTAGAGAGGAACAAGGGGTTTACTTTGGTATTTATTAAGGATTCTTGGATGTACCTTAGGAGAGGGCACTGGTAAAATGCCCCGGTTAAACATCTTGTGTATGCAATTATAGAACTTTGCACATTAGCATATTAGCATATCTATCACAGATTTCCCAATGGGAGGCTCAAGAGAAGCCCCCTATTAAGGAATGTCTTCTTCTGCATGAGTTTATCTTAGTTTATAGAATGTGTTTTGGAGGGGACTTGGGTGTCTGGGGCATTTTGACTCCTAACTCTGCTGTTTAGTTTTTTGACTTAACAGAACTTTGGGTCTAAGCTACTTATCAGGTTTAGGGAATTATAAGTATGTGGGTTAAAAGCATTAGGGATACATAAAAGTTGTATAAAAGTGTATAGCAAGAGGAATATGAGAGGGATATATGAAAAAGCGAAAATCATAATAGCATCATTAGGCATAGAAAGCCTGCTTATGGTTGTGTAAAAACAAGATTTTGTATGAGGGAAGGCAAGCCCAACCTAGTTTCTGGTAAACAATGGTAAATATTGCAAATGCAGGAGGAGAGAGAAAGAGCAGCTCTGCAGGTAGGAGCCCTGTAGTGCATCAGAAAGAGAACTGGACCTGAAGCTGTTCTGGAAGGCTTTTTGAACTGAGATTGGGTGGGGGCAGAGTAAGGAGTAGCAGGGTGGTGCCAGGCAAGGCTTCCAGCTCTCCCAGTGGACTCCTGCCTGGTCTAGAGGATGGTGAGTTCTGCAGGACAATGCAGAGTATGAAATGGTGTCTCTGCCTCCCTCTGATTCTCTTTGGAGATCACACACCAGTTCATTTGTTTTAAAATGGAGACTTGTCTTGAGCCCAGAAACACGATTTTTTAAAAATTTCCACATCACCCTTCCCTGCAGTGTGTATAGTGAATAAAACAAACAAAAAACCTCATAGACATCTGAGAAAAAAAGATATACTTGAAGGTTTCTATTGTGAGAAAATGGGGCAAAAATGTCAAATGTTCCCTTTAAAGACTTGTCAGTTTACTAACACTGTTTGTATCACCAATGCAAATTATTTAAGCTGCTAAAATGCATAGAGCTCAGTGTTCCTGAGTTGTTAGCAGTGCTTTGTTGATGAGCTCCATATACTGTTGCTTTGCTTTCTTGTTAAATATGTTTAGTAAAACTTGAATTTCATGTTACAGTTCCTTTCTTGTTCAGGGTGGGGTTGTCTGTTAGAGAAGTTAACTCCTGGTGGCTTGTGATAGTATCAAAGGCACCATTTAAATATAGATCACCTGTGTCCATATCCTAACTTCTAAAATGTACTTAAATTCAAGATAAATTACTTCAAAATACGTACTTGTTTATTCAATTTCTTGAGTTACTCAAATGGAAAGTGCATGAAAGATTTCCATAAAGAAGATATACCAGCGTCACTAATGTGTAAATCTATTTCTGAAATAAACAGTTCTGTTTCATAGCAAGAACTGTGTTTGAATTGACCCACCTAAACAGGTTAGAGCTGGTGCAGGGAATGCTGTTTGTTGCAGCTTTTGTGATTTAGGCATAGTTTCACTGGAAATTGTTTAGGTTTTGTGTTAATGCTGGCAGGCAGTTTTGTTGCTCAGCGTGCTGCCACAGTTTGGGTTGTAGGAGCACTGGCAGAGTGGATATTTCCGTAACAAGAAAGCAAGCCAGGACTAGGGTCCTTTCAGTATGTGTTGTGGCTCAGCTTTTTGTTTAACAAGGAGACAAACTGAGAGTTGCTTAAACCTCACCACTGTAAGGAAGCAGTTGTCATGTGAGTGGAATTGTTCTGAAGCCAGTACAAAGGCAGTGCAGGCTCGGAAGTGACTTTCTGCAGTGACAGCTGATACATTTCTGTCTGTACATGAATTACCAAGTTTTATCATTGTACTGCAACATCCATTCACTTGGGAGTGTTTTACTACTCTTGTGCATATGAAAAAATAAAACCAAGGCTGTTCTCTCACCCTTGGGTGGTGACATCAGGAGTCTGAAAGTTTGCACTATTTATGCATATGAGTGGTATGTCCAAGTCTTGTTTGCGTGAATTAGATTCTACTTACGATTTTATTTTTCTTTTTTTTAGTATAATGCTTCACCACAGCAGCAGAGAGATATAATAAAGAGTAGGAGTCTGGACAGGAGGCTACAGGAACCAATAGTTTTAACAAAATGGAGGCACAGCACAATTGTGCTGGACACCAATGACAAGGTAGGAGCAAGTTATCAGCATGCTGAAATACCACTTGTTTCTGATGTGTGACATATTTAATGTACCAGAAATGACTATGCCTGAATTTCTGAAATATCATTTTTCTTATGGTCTCTTTTATCATTATGTATAACATGCAGCAAAACCAAGGGCTGTTCAGTAAGTGTTACAGTACTGTTACTTTGTGAATAGTAGCTCTTTTCTTGTCTTTCAAGTATTTTAGCTAGTGTTGGTTAAGGGGAAAAGCTGTGCACGGTTACAACAGGGTTGGAATATTGTTATTGAAGGGCAGAGGACAGTACTGAAAGTGCTGAAACACTTGTCTTTGATGCTCTCTGGGACTGAGCTGCTGTTTAGTCTGAAAAATGCTGCGAGTCAGTAACAACGAAAGCTGTCTTCTGCCTTTTCTTAGGGAATGTTCTTAATAGTCTTTTTGGGCTGCACAGTAACAGATGTTTTTCAGGCCAGCAAGGAGACAGGGCCTCTCCCTTGCTCTCCCTCTGCTTTGACCTTTTTCCTAGCCATTTCTGCTTATGCTGGGCTCTTCTGCCTCTTGATGAGGAGAGCTGATGTGAGCTGAGCAGGGAGGAACTGAAACGGGTGCTGTAGGGTCGTGACATGCTAGTTTTTGTAACTTCACTGTAGTCCATCCCAAGATTCATGCAGAGTGAAATACTTGGTAGTGCTGAAATCTTAGCACAAACTTCTCAGAATGAAATACCAGGAAATGGCATTGTAAGCTCCTTTTTCCTAAAATTCTGAGAAAAAAAATAAATGAATGCAGATTTGAAAATGTAAGGAAAAGCCTATAAGTGGCCTTGTGTAATTACAGATGTCAAAACCCAACTTGAATGGACAAAACACAGTAGCTGTAATGACAGTGGATCTGCTGCCCAGAACGTTACTTGCTTGACCCGTTGTTTCCATTTTACTGGACTTGCTTTCTATGAGTTGACGCAGCTCTTGAGAACAGGATTTATTGGATTTGATCTTGAGCTTTTGAGCTGTCAGTTTGGGATATATCTTGTGTGGTGTTGAGGAGGCAGTGGGTCGTGCTTGGCTGGAGACTTTGCACCTCTCAGCATTAATTCGGCTCGAGTGATTCTGGGATTTCTCTGCTGCTCCTCTGCTCTCCCTCCTCCTCTTCCTCTTCCTCATGCATCCTTCTGTACTCAGTGTGTTGTGGCACTCCATGAGACACAGCCTAGATGGAGCCCTGATAAATCACAGCTGAATGGACACTTCTAGGCTCATGTGCAGTTTATGCTTCACAGGTATGAATGATTTTGTTGGAGGTAGTTTGAAGTTCTGGCTTTGCTTTTAAAGGAAGATTTAACTTTATTTTTTGGCATAAGATGTACGGCTGTTTTGAGAAGAACTTTATGTAGTGGTGCACTGAATGAAGAAACTTTTGTAAAACATTGAATAAGAGGAGCTGTTTACATTTCTTCGAGCCTCAGTGTTCACACCGAGAACTTAAACCTAGTGAAGCAAACATGAAAGTGCACAAATGCTATGGGTAATGACCAAAAGAAACTCTATTTGAGCTGCATTGGTGAAGTCTTAAGTCAGCAGCCTAAAGTTCCTTTAACACTTTCCAAGCATGTTGACAGCATGTGTTTTTTATTGGTCAGGAGAAAATAGTTTATATGAAGCACAACATTAATGCTTTGAGAAAATTAAAAGCGTGTAGTGGAGCAATAAACTAATGTTTTGTGGAAAGACAGATAGTTTTTAGTGCATTAATGCAGCTAACTAGCAGGCACACAGTTGAATATATTCTGCTTTAAGTTATTATGTGGAAAGGGAATGCTTCATTAACACAAATACTGGATTTCTTGTTCCAGAGTTGCTTTTACTGTATGAAAGCTATTTCAAATTCAGAATGAAACAGAAAGGAAAGTAACTGGTATTTGTCTGGATGGGCACATGAACCCCAAGCTTTCTTTTTAGCTGTCTCCTAGGGAAGCTGTTTTCTGTTTATTTTCCTTATTTGTTTTTTCCTGGAAAAACAACAGAACTCAATTGTATGGAAATAGGCCAGTCAAAAGAGTACTTGAAATGTGTCAGAGTGAAAGTATGGGTTGCCATGGCTCATGAGAATTTGATGATACCAAACATAATGGTTAGCAGTTTATTGGCTGTGGCACCTATTGGGATATAGCTATCAGCTAACAAATTTGATAAACATGGGAAGAAATACCTTCCTGGGAGGGACAGTTGATTTTCTTAATTTGAGCAACTTTTTTTTCTTTGCAGATGTCTGAAAATATGGAACATTTAGGCTGTTCTACTTAGGAGTGCTAAAGTTCTCTGTTATTATGCTTCTAAAAGAACTAGTGGGCCACTTCTCTAGGTAGATTTGCAAGTGAATATTAAAGCACAAGTGTGCAGAGTGCTATGTAATGCTGCAAAAGCAAACTGGGTTTAGGAGAGCTATCAAGGGATTTCAAAAGAGAAGGGGAGAAATGTGTTAACAGTAACAGAGAACAAGTGGTGTTTTTCTTCTGTTTGAAATTCTTTACCAGATTT
>VZTR01002711.1:0-14320 GCA_013400775.1 Chaetops frenatus
CTTTGCTAGGCGGCAGAGCTGGGTGGCAAAGTCCTCACGAAAGTCCTCAGGAAGACGCCGGTTGGCTCAAATGTCTAGGGGTTCCATCGTAGGCAAGTTCTGTTTAGGTTATGGCGACACAGTCTGAGTGGTGAAAAGGGACCAGGAAGATAGTCCAACTTCTTCCCTACTGGAATGTGTTATTTCATTCTTGAAATTTTAGGTTGGCTCGTTGTTTTTAGGGGTTTTTTGTTTCCCAAGGGTCCTTGCTCAGTCCCCATTTGCATACCTGCTTTGCATACGGTTGCACAGTCTCACTTGCTAGCTTGGGAAGCAGTGGAGGTGACCCAACGAGAAAGGGGATACAAATACAGGGTAGGGAAGGAGCAACTAGGGGTGAGAACAATTAACAAATTCCAACAATTAGGTAACATTGGTTAACGAACAATTAGTAATTAACATTTACCACACAAAGCATAGTAGGAAAGGGCTGAAACAAAAACCATGCTTCCTTGAAATACCAGGAGGAAAGGGAATTCTAGAAGGAAAAAAGAGCTCAGGTAATATTTGATGTCATCTCTAAAGGGAATTAATTGAAAAAACCAAATGAGTAGAGCAGAAGAACATTCAGTTTATATATGTTGTTTTATTGTGACTGAGAGTTATTTAATTTAAAAAGAAACATACAATCAAGCAGAACTGTGTATCTGTAAATCCATGGAATTTTTGGCCTAGCACAAGTATGTCTGTAGTGTGATTTCACTAGTTTGTGACAACATTTTCTTGCACCAGTAAGAAAAATTTGTACCCTAAAACCACAGAAGGCTGGAGGTGTTTGTGTCATGTGTGAGAAGCTGTTTAAGAATAAAATCATAGAATAATTTAGGTTGAAAAAGGCTCTTTAAGGTTAAGTCCAACCATTCACCTAGGACTGCCAATATCCAATACAGACTTCAGTGGTGCAAGAATTGAGCCTACAAGAGGTCAGTGTTAGTTTTCCACACCATGTGCAGCCTTATTGAGAATGGCTGAGATGGCTGAAATTGCCAGTTAAACTGCAGGGATTAATTACCCAGAGCTGAGAGGTCCCAGGGTGGAGAGTGGTAGAGGGGCTGTAGAGCAGCATGGGGACACATAGGACACCAGGGAGGATGGCAGCCAGCAAGCTGTAAACTGCCTTCACAAGATGTCTGCATCCATTTGAATTCAGCTGTGTTTCCCAGCAAGAATTTTCAGGCCCTGACTGTGACTAAAGTGTGGGGAAACAAAGTGTAGAGCTACCAGCTGGCCTAGCAGTTGCTTCACCAGAGGCAAGGACTGTAAAATAGTTATATTTTATAGAAATTGGGCATCATGTATGAGCCTGCTTATGTACCTCATTAATGCTTTTTTCTTTCCCTCCGCTCCTTTTAATTACATGTTCATAAAGCCAGATCAGTCATGGCTGCAGATGAGGAAAATTAGCTCACTGTGCACAAGGTAAATTTAATTTTCCCACATTTCTGGATAGTATTTTAATAGCAACTCCTCCACTTCTTTTAATCTGAAACTGTTCTATGACAACCTAAACCTGGCAGAAGGTTTATACAAGTACTGGTGGCCTGTTAGAATCAATCCTACAATACACAGAGTAGCAATCTCTAGGCTTTTGTCTCTAAGAACTTGTGGAGGATAAGTGAGTCCCAGAAGATAACAGAAGATGTCCAGAGAAGGAAAATAATGGTACAGGAAATTTAAAGCTTTCTGTCTTATTTTGAGGGAGATTATGGATTTTATTTACAGTCAGTTTCAGGCTCATCTAATTTCCACCGTTGGCAGAGTATCTGGCTCAGCGGTAAGCATTAGGTTTGGTGTATCCACAATTAATACCTCCAGTGATACTGCCTCAGGCCTGAAATACTCATAAAAAATAGAGATTCAACTATAGCATGGCAATTTGAAAAGTAGAAACCATAACCCCAAAATTTTTGCTAATGACGTATTTTAAAAGTAAGAGCAGGTCTTGGGTGAGGTGGAAGGGATTTGTCTTTGAATTTTCATGACAGCACAGAGAAAGGCTTTGGTGGGTACTGAGCCTGGCCAAGTATGAGTGGTACAAAAAGGGTTCAGGGTTCAGTGATCCTGCCAAATAGATCAAGAAGGTGAAATGTGATAAGGTGGTATAAAGGATAAACATAGGTAGGAAAAATCATAGATACAAAGTGCAGAATAACTGTCTCAGAATTAATATCATGTAATGTATTTCAGGAGTTGTGGTGAGCCATAAGTATTATGTAAGTACAGAAAGCCATACTGTGTCCAATAAATTAGAAGTTATTTTGAAATTTTGGGAAAGAATGTTGTGTGTGAGACATGAAAGCTGAATATTGTTCTCACCTGGCTGGCCATGATGCTGTGCCACATGTTGGTATTTTCACTGCAAAAGAAACCATCAAAATTTTTCAAAAGAAATTTTTCCTTGCCCTTTGAAAGCACTAGATACTGTTTTCAGCTATAACAAGGACCTTCAGTATAAATGTAGCACAAAGATCCATTGCTGGATGGCACTGTGATGACTGACCACCACATTCACATATTAACTTCAAGGGTCTGGTGAAGAGAAAGGATATTAAAAAAAAAAAAAAAAAAAAAAAAGACATGACCAATGAGAAAAAGCTTCATGAATGGAGATTTTACTTTATTTTTTTAATTGTAAGGAGCAAAGATCAATAATTGTTTGTCCCTGATGAGATCAAGGCAAGAAATAGAATTATGTAGGCAGATTTAAAGTATTACCAGGAAAAAATGTTTCAATTAGGTTGGAATAATCTGAAGAGATAGATTCTTACCACTAGAGTAAGATTGTTACAACTTCAAAGGTTTTGAAGATGTTAGTAAATATCTGCAGTGGTGATGGGCTTGGCTATATCCACCTCAGGTGATCTCTTATTCCCCTCAGTCCCCTCAGGTTTTTTTTACGTAATTGTCATGATTTCTCTGGGAAACTGGGAATGGCTTCTTCACAGTACTTAGGACACTGAAAAGATAATTTTCTTAATTTTCTACTATGGAGCAAGTTTCAANCTCTAAAATCAGGTTGATGGACTATCATTATAATATGGTACTCAATAACTTATCATTAGCTGGGCATTTAGGATCTGAAAGAATTGGCCCTACATCAAGCTTTAGTTGATATCTTTACTGCACTTCTGAACAATTTTTTCAATATCTCAATAGTGAAAATTGTGGTAATATAATAGCAAGTTGTTAAGTCACTTCAATACCTCAGTTGAAAGAGCTAAACTTTCTAAAGTCAGTGGTGTTATAAACATATAACTTACATTTTTATGTGCATAAAAATACTGAGCCAAGGATCTATTTGTGAAATAAGTTAAAAGGACCAAGTGTGTAGTACTTGCAGCACCCGGGCATGAAAGAAGGACATGGTTTCACCACGATTAAGAGAACAGCAGAAGCCCCCAAAAAGAGAGCCCGTTTATTATGGATTCACAATTTTATAGAGTTTGCAAAGTGTGAGAGGATTGGAAGATGAAATCCCACCTCTCAACTAGACTAGTGAAGTGCCCAGTCCATCAGATTCCCTTCTCCAAGAAGGAATGTAAACAAAACTATTGTTTTTAGTACAATGCGTGAGAAAATCTGACTCGAGAATATAAACTATTCAGAAGGCTTTCAAAAACAGGGTGACAGCAAGTGTTGTTAATAAAAAGCAAATTGCAAGTGACCTTACAACACAATACTGAAAAAAATTTTTCATTAAGGTTTGTAAGGTTTTGACACAGAGTGTTCTTTATTTATTAATTGTTTTCTGCATAGCCTTGTTAAGCCCAAAGCTACATCACTCTTGCCTTAAACTTCTAGAATAATGTCACAGGGTGTTTCAGGTAAGCCTGAAAAACAAGTTATATCTTGGAGCGTAAAGAACATTATTTTGGGAATCTAACTTTGTTCAGTGCAGTTGTTCACGTGGTCTTGGGCCCTTTTGTCATTACCATCACCAGAAAGAATTTGGTAGGATTCCCACAATGTGAATTTTTCATCCTACTGACCTTTGGCAAAATGTTGGACAATAAAAAAGAAACGTAAGTTCATGACTGGGTCCACTAAAAATGGAAGGTTCTTACCTGCATCATGCAGTTATGTACCAAACTTCTGTGAAATAAATATCAGTGTTGTCATGACCTCGATGAAATATTGATAAAAGAAGCAGCATCCAATAACTGGTCTCATAGTCTTTATTAGACAGCTCTAACCTTATGGTCTGTAGGTTTGAACTTTTCCATATTCCTCACTAGATCTGATAAAAAGCTGTTTGTATTCAGCAAACACTCTTGAATGGGCAGTGAATCATGTCACACATATTGAGACCCAGATACCACTGTTTGTTTTTCACCAAAGTTAAATTGTAATTTAATGCAGACCAATCTGAACTGATACACAAAACATAGGAAAAAATGTTTTGTCAAGTATCAGTGAGTTTAAAGAACTATAGTAATTTTGTCATATGATCTACGGTTGTCTGTACTCAGTAACAGTAAATTCCATGGTTTTCAGTGAGAGCAACGTGCTTTATCCATCAGCAACTGACTCGCAGCAAATTTTGTTTGCCAGAATTAGATCATTAATAATTATACCAGTAAAATGCCAGCTCATCCTTATATTTTCAGTAGGTGGTAGCAGCTTGAAAATACAGGTAATAAATGCACATGTGAAACAAAAACTCAGCTGGATCCTAAAATCAGAATTAATAATTATACTGTGACTTTCCATCTTTCCCTTGTCTTACCACTTAAGAGAAGAAACACTGGTAAATCAGCAGGGTCATCATTTAATTTACTACATGTGAAAAATCTTTCAAGAGCTTTCAGAATGCTTCATTTAACAAAAGTGCTCCGCTTGTTGACTGAAATGATTGAACATTAAAACATGGTTGAAATTAACAGAAAATGTGGGTATTGGAATCACAAGCTGATCATCAAGTGTACAGATGAGTCTCCTGACTTTGTAAGATATGGCTCAAACTATGCTGCATCAGAACTTTTCTCTGTGTTTGGTCATCAGGCTAAACACTCAGAATCTGGAGCGCAGCCTGATATGCAAATGCCATAGAAATATATGAATCCTTAAACATTAAATAAACTGCTTCTTATTGTATTCCTAATCTGAAGAATTTGCTTTCCTTTATTCTGACTTAGTGGGTGCCATGGAGAAGACAAGAGACTCATGATAATTTTAAATACTGTTTTTTAAGTTGCCATGCCAGTGAATCATCTCTGCCCTTTCTAATGATTTGTTTGTGACAGTGTTGTAGAATACTTAGAGCTAAGTTCTTTTCTCAGTAGCTTTTATCTCAGTTTTGCACGAGTGTAATACAAGATTATGCCTGTACCTTCTATATGCTTTTATATTCCAACATCCACATGTAAATAACATTGCAACTTCCAATGGCTTGTTCTAATGATAACAGAGAATTAGAGAATAGCTAATTTGTTGTTACCTGCATATGTAATACATTCTTTTAAATGAAAACATGTCATTTTTATCTGGTTTTTACACACATTCTGTATTTACTTCAGAGCAGGAACAGTATGGTCTGTAATTCTGAATGTCTGTTTCCATTTGCTTAAGATCTTTTCCATACAAGGATGTTATGCTGCATTTAAAAAAAGTGAAAAAGTGACTTCATACCTTTTTTTTTCTAAAAAAGAAGCTCATGTATTGGCATTTTTGTTCTAGATTTTCTGAATAGTAGAGTTAAGTTCAGCTGCTCTTATGAGTTCCAAACAGCAACTCTGAGCACATTTCTGATTTTATTATTATTTGATCCCAAATAACAGGAGGTGTTTTATATATGTAATGATTAGACTGATATTCATATTTTCTGTGGATCAAACAAATTACTGTCAGAGACCAAAGTGTTAAAAAGAAATTTGTGTTATGGTTCACTAGTGTTTGTCTTTCATATTATTATTTAAGGTAGACCTTGCCCTTCTTTACATATATCTGTATCAGTGGTATCACGTTTGACAAACCCTGCAAAAAACTATCTTCAGTGAAGAAAGCCTTACATCAGCATGCCCAAGAGCATCTTTCCTAAGTGTGAGGCTGTGCTATGTCACCACTACACCCTGGTCAGTAGTCACACTTCAGACAGTTGATAGATACAGCACCCAGCAGCGTGGACCGCCAAAGAAGGCCTTGAAAAGACTCAGACAAGGAAGCCAGCCACACATCCAAATGCTTGTGCTTTAGAAATTCCTTTCAGTATGGACATCCGAGTCCTGCAGCTGCTGAACGCAGCCTTTTATATGGCCACAGGTGTTGGCTGCAGTGCTGGAGCACGGAGTGGTAACAAACAAAGGGGAGTATAGTCAATGCTGCCAGAGACCAGATGTGGTGCCAGTTTAATACTGAATGTAAAACAAATACTTGAGCCAAGTTGTTTCTAAATGCATTTTTAGTTAGAAAAATTAGCTTATCTTTTGAGAGTATGATCTCAAAATGATGAATGAATATTCCAAGTTTTAATACACTATAAAGCAGGCTTTTTAAAAATAAAAATAAATAAACAAGATATAGACTTACAAATATCAAGACATACTGTTCTATTTTTTATGCACCTATTGTTTCAAAATGAATCAAAACATATAAGACTAATTTGATTCTTCATGATCCCTCCTTGACATATTCGTGAGACATTTATCCTTTGTGTAATGTGAGTTACTTCTCCAAAGCTGGAGCAAAAAGTAAAGGTAATTCTGCTTTAGAGTAAATCTGTGTTTGTATAAAAGGGTATTTCTGGAGTTGCACAATCTTAATTTAGCTGATTGAACTGTCATGCTATCATCTATGCAGTCTGTGATTTTAGGGCTACATTTTCTTCTTCTGTAAAGAAGCATATTCCAATGTATTTAGATGTTCACTATTCTGAGATGTATTTTCCGTGTAAACAGAATATATTTTAGGTGATTACCTCATAAATTACAGCTGAATCCTATTTGCATATGTATTTATACAAATAATTTTTCTTTGGTCAATTCCAAAAGGGGTGGTTGAAGTGTAGACATCCTTTGAAAATGATTGACTGCTTATCACAGTGCTACAGATGCTATTTCTGCCTCTGTACAGGGAATTTTCTGCTCCAGTATTTACAGATAACAACATTAACAGCTGCTTCTGTTACCAAAATTGCAATGCATGTTTAAGGTATTTAGCATTTTGCTATTGGAAAGAGAGTTACCAAAGGGTCCTTTAATCCTGGGGTCTCAAAATCCCTTTTTTGTACTACTATCTTGATGGGTTTTAATATTAATGCGCACCTGGATGCTGCAGGACGTTTTCATTTGGACAGGGAGCATACATTTTGTTCCAGTGTGACTTGGTCTGCAAATGGCAAGCAGAACATTTAATGTAGTTTTGACGATCTGGGCATAATAAATAATGGAAGTGTCACCAAAGAAAAGGGTTGTGAATGCAAAAGTGTTTGCTAGTGTTGGTCACTGGAACAAATATGCATTTTATGTTAACCTGTCACTGGGAAAAAAAATAGAGAAAGAAACTGGCCTGGGAGTAAGGACTTGTATCCTAGATCATCCCTCTCCTAAGGGTGAGTCCAATCAGCATGGGATGGTGAGCTTGGGAAGGTCCTAAATACATGCTTTTATTTCATGAAAGGTATTGGAGCCAAATTTCCTCTGTAGTGAGTTCAGAGTAAGAAAACTAATAGAAAAAGTCAAGTCTAGATACACATAATAAACAGGTATTAAACACAGAAAAATAATAAGCAACATTTTTTAAGTGTGCTGTTCAAAGTCTCTCGTACCAGAGAAATGTGTTTGCAGATGCCTCTTATGAAATTATTTGATATGTATGAATAAATCAAGTGGAAAGAAAGCAGTTTACTATGTTAGTAAACTTGATAAAAGTAAGACATTGTGATATCTCTGTCGTCAATGATGTCCTTCCTGTAAAAAACGAAGTACTGTCCTTTATATAATGGGATAAGGAGAGTTTCAAATAGATCGAAATTACTCAAAACTCCTTTAAGAATCTTTAACTAATGGTAGTAAAAATAAGACTGCTTTGCCAGATTTACATTATAAACAGTTTGTATTTAGAGTACAAAACAGGTCATTAACCTGACCCTTAAGCACAAATGACTGTCCCAATCGCAGAGCTATCAATTATTTTTGTGTGCAGTATACTTTTGTTTGTGTTGAGGGTGTGGATGCATTTTATCTTTTTTATATTTAATGTGTGTATATATATATATGTGTGTGTGTGTGTATATATATGCTGTATAATAATCTCCTAGCTTTGTGCTTTGTCTGGATGCAGAATAGCTGAAGTCATTTAAATATCAGAAATCTTCGTATCTTGCAAATTAAAATCATGATACTGAAAAATATTTTAGCAGTAATTTTAGCTTGTATTTTCTTTTTAATTGTATTTTCATTCTCATTAAGCATTATATTAAAACCAAGCTGTTTTTACAATCTTCATCTAGTATGTATCAACATCTCTATTATTTTGTTTCAAAACTATTCAAAATAAGAAACTCATCTAAAGTAGCCTTTTCCAATGAAAAGCATTTCTATATTTGTTTTTCAAGGAAAGAGTTGGGGAAAAAAATGTCCCAGGTAATTCTATAAAATAATTGTTTTACTTACTATTTAGAAAATAATATCCTTCTTCTGAAGTGTTTAATAAATGTGTTTTAAAAGACCAGTAAACCTTTGTATTTATCTTTTCATTTTTGCATTTCGCTAGATTGATTTCACATCCAATTTCTCCTTAAATAAGCAAAGCATTCTGCCAGGTATTTCCTAATGAAGCTACATGCTCTTGTCCTTGAGGCAGAATGAAAATCTCTGTTCTGAAGCCAAGTTCACAGTGTGCCTTTCTGCACAGGACTTCTATTATTCTCTGAGACATCCCCTTAACCCCCCATTTGATGCATCTTTCTCTTTCGTGGTCTTTTCATTACCCCTTGTGGGAAGAGGAACTTCCTTTTTCCTCTGTATCAGAACGTCCACTTGCGGGTTCTGAATCTGTGGATTGTGGATGGAACTGCAGCAACTTTATCTTCTGTCACTTCAGAAACTCTGTTTGGTAGGGCCTCTCAAAACAGCTATTTTGTTGCTCACATTTCTACTGCTTCAGGGAGGTTTAATTATTATCAATTGCATTACCTTGTGAGTCACTTCAGGATCTACCTCTGCATTCCTGCTTTCACATATTTGCCCAGATTTATTGGCTTGATTCTGCTTTTCTTTTCCTCCTTGATAACTTATATTGTCTTTTTTTCCACACCTCCTTCTAGTCCTTTTGCCACATTTTCCTGTTCTATTAGTACCTTCCAGTAAGCCTGATTCATTTTCAGTTCTTATACATTATTTCAGAGTCTGGGAACATCCCACTGCCATTTGTTTTTATCTCTGCTATTTACAATTATCACAGATCACAGTCTTTAGCTTGAAAAATTAGAAAACTCAAACATGTAATAAGACTTAAAATTAGTCTGTGGCTGTCATGGAAAAAAATTGCAGTTTTGTTTCAGGGTGAACATATAGTTATCAATATGCATCAACATGCCAGTTTGAATGAAGCAAAAGACATAAAAAACCCAAAAATCCAAATCAAAACCCACAACCAGATATCGATTATTTTTGGTTTTAGTCTAAATCATTTTAGAATGAGAAAGAATTCCAGTTTTGATTTACTTACTTTCTGCTAAAAATGTCTATGGATTTCACGTGCATGAATCAGCAAACAGCAAAAGGAGAGGTTCACCAAGTGCATTATCTTTTAATCTCAACTGCACTTCCAAGCTTTCAGACAAGTGTTAATAGGAAATGCATAGGGGTGCAGTATTTCATCTGTACCAAAAGATGAATTCACAAGTAGTCTAAACACCAAATTACATAATTTCTCCTCCCGCAAGTCAGGCACGTTGCAGTGGCCACTGCACAGCTGCTGGCCTGGGCAACTTCCAGGGAGACACAGTCACAATTGTCTCTTTTCATCTGGGTTCTGAATTCCTTCAACAGGAAATGGAGCACAAGCAGAAAAGTTTTAAAAACATCCCAGACATGAATCAACAAAAACCCTAAACATCTGCTCATCAAAGCTCATCGGAAAACAGTGTATTTTGTTTACACTACTCTCCTGGGTGTACTGAGAATGCCTAATGGGGCCAGAGAACACTGGAAAATATTGCTGGTATGAACTGTCCATCCTACTCTCAGAATAACTGGCCTAATCTACCCAAAAGATGTGAAATACAGTGTATTTCTCTGCCATTTTGTTATTTATTGTAGCATAAAATGATACAGTTTTATTAAAAAGCACAGATCACTTCAAATCCAAGCTGGCTAAAAGAAGGTACAACATTTTAAACAATAAGATGTTTCTAGTAAATGTAGAAACCAGGATAATAGAAAACACAGTTAGTGTGTAAATGTATTCATCAGAGACGCAAGAAACATTTTCACTTGTAAGGAAATGTGGGGTCAGATCCCCAGACAGAGCAGCTCAGCATAACCAACTGACTGCATCCTGTACTGCCAGGGAATTGGGCCACTGGGTTTAAACATCTAATGTTATACAGCTTTTCTGTTCCACGGGACAGACCCTATACTCTGTGCTCATGCAGGATTTATGAATCTGGGTGTCCTTACAAGAGGTCTCATTACTGGGACAGATCTAATTTGATCTTCGTCCAGAGTAAGAGCTCAGATACCCTTTTCTTCAGCAGTTGGTGTTTTTGTAGAGCTGCACTCAAGCTATTACATGGAGAAGTGGTTAACTCAAAGGCGGATATTGACTTGAGATACTCCAGTTGTTTTAGCAAGGTTTCACTTCAGCTACAGTGAGAAAACTGTCTTTGACTTTGTCCTTGCAGACATCCTCACACCTCTCTGCATATCGAAAGGGAAAGAAAATTTTCTTTAGTTTGAGTAAAATTTGTAGGAAGCAAAGGGATTGTTTTAATTTTACTTGTACAATGATGCTTGTCTTATTCAGGATCTTTAAGTGGTTCTTATCTTAGCATCAAAACAGCACGTGGTATTTCCTCTGAGGCTTTTCTGTGTTCATAGGGAAGCATCTTCCTTAGCTTTTAAAAGAAGCCAATAAAACACCTTGGCCTCTCTCTTACAGACACAACTTGGAGATTATGTTTTTTCCTATTAAATTCCAGAAGCAGCAATACTTTCATAATGTTGTTTTGGAGAAGGAGGACATCAGGAAAGAATGACTAGAGCAGCTGTAAGTCACATAAGGGGCAATTATTCTTTCCAAGTGTGGGAAGGAATCTTATGCTGTATGTCTGCTGTGTAGCTACAAAATAATGCTGTGGATGCCAAAAAGGATAAACACCTGCTGAAAGAACTGTAAAGATGATTTCTCTTTCTTACATATACACTTACGAAATGTGTACTACATACTGGACCATCTCCAGGTTTTTTCCCTTTTTCTCAGCATTTTTCTAGCCATTGAATCAGTTTTTCACCCTCTCTGCCTGACCTGTGGAAAAGACATCTGCTATGGAGAGAGGACAAATATCAACGTATGACATGCTTCAGTTTTGTGGTGCCAGCCTTGTAGAATAGAACAATTGTTTGTTTTTTACTTGACCTGCTTTTGAGTTTTGTCACATGATTTTGTCATTGGGATGTGGGGCCAGTACAATTTTCTGCTTCTTATCCCTTTTTGCCAGGCTGGAAAGAGCTTCTTGCTGACTTCTCTCTACCTGGGCAGCTGTAACAATGCTCTGCCAGCAATGCTAATGCTCCCTTGCCAGTTTTTAGACATTCTGCCAAGAATGTCTAAAAGTAGAGAGAATTAGTAACAATATCTGAATCATCTCTAAAGTAACCCCTGTGTCCTATTCCTCCAGTATGATGTCATTTTTCAGCTTCTGTCCAGGATAATAAGAAAGATCTCTCATACTCCCAGAGCTGAGAAGTGTGTCAGGGCAGGCCACACCATTTATTCAGCCTACCCCTTCGCCTTTGCAGCTCTAAATGTTTAAAAACCTTTAGGCCAGATTTTACAGTCCACATCGTGCTGCTCAGCTGGTGCAAAGTAGATGGACACCAGCCAAAGCTGGCAAGTGGCCACAGCCTTCCCCTCATGCCTGTGAAGACAGCTGGGACAGGACAGTGCTGTCCATGTCCCCATGGCTCCTCTGTGGTGCCACATGCAAGGCAGCCCAGGCCAGACCCCATCACCCTTGGATCACCTTGGAGACCCAACCACACCTGGCTGGGCTCAGCTCTATGCCATGGCTGGCATTGCCCACTCTGAGGACTGCCATGTTTTAGAGCAGAACTTTTGGGTTTTAGACTAAAAAACAGTTATAACAATTGAAGGGTTTGAGTGGAGGTTAAACTAATAGGGAAAAACTACCAAACCTGAACCATAGCTGATAATATCTGCAATATATGTGCCTACTGTATCTCCAGCAGAAACTCTCTACTGCAATGTGTGCTTAACTTGTTTATCTTTCATTCATCTTGTTTCATCCTTTTTGCTCCATTTGGAAGCAGAAGCAAAGGTCTTAAAGAGTCAAGATGAACTGTCAAAAGGTAATAGTGGAAGATGCTTTGGGATAGCCATGCTAAGTTAGTGCCACACCTTTAAGAAGTGCTAACAAGCATTCCTTTTAGGTGTAAAAGTACTTAAGTTTTTGTGTCAAGAGGAAAACTTGGCCTTTAGTCTCCAGAGACCTCTACAACCTGTATCAGTGTGTGAAGAGCAGGAACAAAGGAGTGGATCATGCTCCAGTGAGTTGTGGCACCTGTTTCTGCTTCTGGCAGCTGTCATTTCTGTTCCAGCTACCAGTGGCTTGCTTTGGCTGGGTGTTGTTTTCCTTCCCCAGTGATCTGGAGAACAACCCTAAGCTCCTATACTCTGAGCTTCTCCCCCTCTTCTCTCATGTGTCTTCCCTACCACATGTCAGTCATGAACTTTGTTTCATATTTTCATGGTATCCTTTGCTCGTCTCCAGTGCTCTGCAGTGCTTTTGGTTTTTCCTTGGGCATGAAGACTTTGAAGCAACAGTTCTTCAGCTCTTTGTTTCTTTTTCAGCAGCCTACATCTTTTGTCTACTGTTTGGAAAGAAGGACAACTCTGACTGCTTGCAACAATATCCCTAAATACAAGTGTGGGACTTCTGAGACAGTAGTGTGGTAAAAGGCAAACCTCTTCGTAGAAATGCAAACAGGCTCCTAGTACTTTGGCATTCACCTGTCAGTGGCTGTGCCTTGGCCTTGTCCTGCCCTAAACATTTGAGTTGCACATAAATACCACATCACATTCCCTATTGTCACTGCTTTTATTTGTACAGGGTTATACCACACTGGCTGTGATATAAGAGAGTACCTTAATTGGTATGTCTGAAAGAGCTGTCTCGTACAAGCCACTAAATTCTTTCTGGTTCTCTGCTCCATTTGCAGTAAAGAGGCAGTTTCTGAAGGCCTGAAAAGTTATCTGGCTTGTAAAGAAAAATCCACTCTCTGGCAGAGACTAAAGTTATAAAATTTGATCTACTTAACTAAAAATCCTATTAGATGGATTTACACATGGCTCTCTGAGATCAGGCTGTCCAATATGAAGAAAAGGACCTGAGGCCTTTTAATGGGACCTGAAGCCTTAAAGCTGTTTAATGCTGTCAGGAGTTTTTTTCCAGGTTACTTTTCCATGGTTTCTTCAAATTCTGGTGCTAAAAACAATGCAAACTAGTGTCTGATCAATATAGACCTTGCAGTTTGGAATATCATTGTGTCAAATAACTAAATCTGTTACATTAGAATTTGATAAACAGCATTGCTGTAATCAAAAAAAAATTTTTTTTTCTGCCAAACTAGCTAAATGGCATGGCAAGATGGGTCTCCTTTGAGGCTGTTTTGAGCTCTAAAATAGTAAATCCTCATTTTAGTTTGCTGGTTTTGATCCATTTTTTCTTGACTTCATAGCCCTTCATCTCACCCCATTCTGCAAAACCATGTGACTTAATTTCAAAGCTAACAGTGTTTAGTGTTTTCTTCCTTGAGTCTCTTGCTTGGAGATCCAGGTGGTTTTGTAAAGCTCTCAGCACTCCTTTCTGTCCAAAAAGAAAACATGACAAAGAAAATTTCTGTTCTCTTACATGTATAAAAGAGTTTGTGACCCCAAACACTGCACTAGCTCAGAAATCAAGTGACAAAACACTTATCTTTAAATCCCTTTATTTTCATTATTTTTAGTATCAAGTAATTGCTTTGAAATTTTTTTTGCTCAGTTGAAGTTTAGTCAGCAAGATCCTACAAAAAAAAAAAAAAAAAAAAAAAAAAAAAAA
>VZTR01002711.1:14376-36551 GCA_013400775.1 Chaetops frenatus
AAAAAAAAAACACCAAAAAACAAATGAACTCCCAAAATCAATACACTGCTAAAGATCCTATGAAATCCACAATCACTAACAGTTTAGTTAATTGGGAATATCGCTTACTCCCTTATTCTCCTTGACTTCTTCTTACCTTCCAGATAACAATGTTCCTGTAAGTGAGAGGGATGTTTGCCTGTATCTTGGTACCTTCTTTGCCATAGCTGTCAGAATTTTCATAACCTGGACAGGAGAAGAAAAGGCATACACCAGTCTGGAATAGCTAGAGAATTTGCTTTCTGCATTTCCAGCAACTCTGGGTACCCAGAGCCACCCTTGACAAATCTTGATGAGACGTTTTCTCCCTGAAGTGTTTGAGATGGTGTTTCTGGACACTGAGCAAACACCTTTTACTCCAGCATCCTACAACCTAACGACAAGTAGAGAACCTTACTGTATTGGGCACATTGAGCTCTTACTTGTTGTGAGCAATATTGGTAAAGGTGTTTTGCAAGGCAGAGTAGATTATTTTCTAGATAAAATAGTATTACTTTTAGGCAAAATATTACTTGTCTGAATTACAACACACTACAATGGATTTGCATTTAGTTACCATAAATGACCATGAAAATGCAAGGCCTTATATATTGATTCCTCACTCTTCAGACCATTGAAGTTTACAGTACATTTGGCAAGTGAGTATTGACCTTCACATTGATGATGTTCAATGTTATCTCTTAAAACACTAAAATCCTAGCCTCATCTAAAGAGAAGTGTGTGTCTACTTACCCCTTCTTTTTCCACATGGATTATTGTATTACAAATGACAATCTATGAATTTAGCTTGGCCTTATTTTGAATCATGCATATACTTGAATTTTCAAATAGAGTGTTTGAGATTAAAATAATGTATTAAAGAACTCTGGTGAGACATAGTGGATTTATAAAAATAGAAAACTGCAAGTACAAACACATAAATATTTATGGTGAATTTTCTTATCCCAGTTTATATTTTATGTAGCATAAAAAAAATCTTTCTGTCATAGGATTAGGTTTGCTCTGGCATTAGTTTGTGTAACAAGAAATTTAGAGCAGCACACATCAATCAAAATAAAAAACAGTATGCAAAGAGTTAATATCAGCACTACAGATATGAAAGCTTTTTAATGCATGACTAATGTATGTGCATGTCTTGTCCTGAATTAAAAGGACCATTTGGGGCTGAAAACAAAATCCTAGATGAACTGTTCCTCAATTCATAAAAAAAGGGATACAAAGCTTTTAAAATACTTTGTGATTCATAGATAGACTTCATAGAGTGCACATGGCAGTGGCGATTTCTTCAGCCTGATTCAGCTTTCACTGACAGTGGTGAAAGTCAGGAGTAACTCCAGTAAAGGCAGTGTGGAGATACCTGGGATGAGAATAAAATGAGGAATTTATTGTCACAGCTATGAAGAAAATATACTGCAGTGATGGATTATTTCTTTATGGACTATGTCACAGTTTGAAGGAAGGAAAAATAATAGTAACCTACAAGCAATTGATTTTTTTTTTTCCAATGCTGAACAAAAGTAGAGCCTTGTTAGCCACTGCTCTTACACAGAGAAACAACTGAAGAAGTACTAAGAAGTTGTACTGGATGTTAAGGTCTTTTGCAAAGGTATTTTCACTTTAATGATTGGAACAAAGTACTTTTCCTTTTTATAAAGGAAAATATATGTCTCTGAAAATGGTGACAAAGTCTGCCTGGTAGCAGACAACTTGGAGAAACATATGCCAGAGACTAACTGAAATATTATTTATTTGCAGATTAGGATATTTTAATGTATGTAATTTTAAACTATTGCAGTCTTCTATGATTGTTTAATTCTTTACTTAATAAATGATGCATGACTTTGGGTTAAATAGATCAATGAAGACTTTAATTTCTGGAGTTTTTTCAAACTGCTTTAAATCCTCTCAACTTCACATGCATACAGGTTACTATAATGTTTATATTTGGTTAAAAGTGAATGCTGCAAGTCACTACCTGGTGCTACTAAAATTTAACAAGCCATTTAATTTATCTTTTTCTTGCTGTTCCTTGTCCTTTTCAAATTAGATCTAACACTTGGTTTTCATCTTTAGCAAAAAAGTGCCTCTCTATTTTTCTTCTAACAAATCAAAGTGCAAACTGACACTCAGTTCTAACTGTTTAAAATGCAGAGGGCAGAAGATTCACTCCATGATAAAATTTTAATAGCCAACAAAATTTCAATGAATTTAGTGAATGGAATACAAAAGAAGGTGATGAAACTCTTATTTTTGCTTGGAAAGATTACAAAAAAGCTACTAAGAAGGGGGATAAAAAACTTCTATGGAAAATTATAATGGAATGCTATTTTGAAACAGCCAAAGAAAACCTTTAAGGACCAGAGTCCTAAGCTCTGAAAATGCCTAGTGGGATGAATCCAGGTGCTGGAAAATGTAAAATGTTGCTATGGGACTATCACTAGAGGAAAAGGAAGATAACAGTTGAATACACAGGGTCAGATAGCTGTAGATTTTATTCATTGCCTTTGAAATTAATCAGAGGAAATACAGAAGTTATCTAATAAAGAGAATAAAGCTATTGT
Organism: Chaetops frenatus; assembly: GCA_013400775.1. Lineage (NCBI taxonomy): Eukaryota > Metazoa > Chordata > Aves > Passeriformes > Picathartidae > Chaetops > Chaetops frenatus. Next base: position 16,977 of record VZTR01002711.1, read on the forward strand.
TACACAAGACCAGGAGTTCCCTTTCTCAATTTGAGTGCATATGAACAGAGATATGGTAGATTTATAGATCTATAGATACTCTTGTTTGAAGCAGCCATGGAAAGGTGGCCATTTTAAAACTCTTGAAGAATTTTGTATATAATTTTGAATTATACCGTGAAAATGACACATACAGCATATTGCTGAAGGTATAAGTATAGCATACCTCAGATATCAATTGGAGACTGTGATAAGTAACAATATCTTGAGTTATACTCTTGAGTAGAACCAAAGAAGAACTATTACAAGGAAGATAACTCATGGCAGATTTTAAGCCATATCTGAATGTAAGGGAGTATGACTAAACTGATAGAGAGTATAAAACATAGCAACTGCCTTTTGGCCTTCTTGTAAAGCAGCTGGTGTTGCATAGTGTAAGAGGTAGGATCCTGGATGGATTTGGCTTTTTTTTTGTTCAGTGTCAAATATTATAAGCTGCAAAGTAAAAAATATGGTGATGATTCTCAAGTAGAGTGATATAAAACCTGTCTGTAAAAATTCTCTGGCCCTAATTTCTCTTGGATAGTTTGTCCAATTGCATTCAGTGTGGTAGGACTGTGGTAATTTATCCTGGGTGACAGTAGGTCTTACAGTTTTAAGATAAGCTACATAAGAGAAGAGACTTCAGCAAAACAAACACTGAGAGGTAATCAATCTTTTAACTCCTGATTGAAAAACTACCACAAAGCTAATAAATTGTTTTTAAAACTAATGACAACCTAAAGTGAAAATCTAGTTTTTGTGGGGAAGCAACATTTCATTCTGATTTTCAAGCCAAATCACATAGTTTTCTCACAGGAAGCAGCTCCTATGTTTTCTGTTGTTAACTGGTAAAATTCAGCTACAGGTGATGCCATTGAGGTAGTACAACTGGCTAATGTTTGTGTGAAAAATTGGAACATTCAAATGCTGAAAACTAAATAGCACTCTTCTTTTTGAACAGCTAATATTATTGGGTTTGGGAGCAATAAAATTCTAAAGGTAGATGAGTAGAAAAAAGGATGTGTGTGTTTCAGTATCATTTGTTATTATGTTGCCTAAGCAATGTGAAATATACTCATATATCCGGTGCCCTGACAGTCGAAGTTACCACAAATTCTTTTACAGTAGAGTGAAAAACTTATTCAAATATCTGGGAAAAAAAAAAAAAANCCTAGAAGATGTTGAGGTCTCCATAATCAGTCTTAGGATGGCTATCAACCTACCAAAAAATAGAATCTTACTTTCTGAACTAGAGAAATAAAAATTCTGTGAATACCGTAGCAAATAATTAAAGTGTCTAATGAAAATAAAACACAAAAGAGGCAGACAAATTCCTGTGTTTTCTGGTAGCTCAAAAATGCAATACTTTAAATGTAACAAGGTACACATATATGTAAAGAGGGAAATAAGTCTAAAAATCTAAAACCACATTCAGTGGAGTTTTAAACCAAGTTTTTTTCATAGATCTCTGATGTCATTATCAGGCCTTACACATCTACATTGCTTAGCAAAGACCATTTGTGTATATTCTTAGCACTTCTTTAAAAGTAATGCTGGTGATAAACTGGCAATTAGATGATTACCAAGCTGCTTCAAGACAGATTGCCTCACTTGGTCTTTCTTCACTGTTTTCCAATTCTGTTTTACCTGCTTTTTCTGTTCTCTTTGTAATCCTTGATGGTCACTTCGACTGACTAATTGACCAGCCACTGACCACTGTGATTTGTGATTACAGCATCAGGCATCTGCACTTCACCTCTACCTCTTCTGCTCTACGTTACACGTTTATTCTAAGTCATGGACTGCTCACCCTATGGTGAATAACTATATTATCACTATCTACTAATTAGGAATAGGTGCAGTTCCATATCCCTGTGCACAGCTGAACTCCGGCTGAATTATTTAGACAACAATCAACTGACTGCCACATATTGTCTGAAACAAGCTAAAACCTGTGTACATGGTGTAGCAGGTTGCTGATTCTTTCTCCTTAGGTTATGGGGACTTCATTCTTCTTGCCATCTCTGTTTTCAAGCTCAGCCAATGGATGGATTCCTGGCATATAACAAATCTTACTAATAAAAACTGAGGCAAAGAGATACTTAGTAGAAGTATCTCAGGCTTTTCCTCAGCCTTTGTCACTGTTTTCCCGTGCATCTAATAAAGGATGAAGGTTCTCCTTAGCCCTCCTTTTGTTGCTAATGCATTTATAGAAACGTTTTTTAGTCTTTTCCAGCCTTAGCCAGATTAAGTTCTAGTTGGGCTTTGGCCCTTCTAATTTTCTCCTTTCATAACCACATATCCTTGTAGTCCCTCTGAGTTGCCTGCCCCTTCTTAAAGTCTCCTTTTTACCCTGAGTTCCAGCCAAATAGTCTGCTCAGCCAGGTGGGTCTTCCCCACCAGCTCATCTTTCAGCACATTTGGATAACCTGCTCCTGTGTCTTTAAGATTTCCTTCTTGAAAAATGTGTGACCTTCATGGACTCCTTTGCCCTTCAAGACTGCCTCCCAAGGGATTCTGTCAGCTGAACTGCTAAGCAGGCCAAAATCTGCCCTATGGAACCCTTTTTTTCACATAATATATGTGCATTTGCAGATTTTCAATGTCACAACAAAGTGCTTTATAGCAACATCCTAATAATGAATAATGCAATTACAAATAATCAGAAAAGCCTGAGTAGTAGTTCACATAGAGAGCCTGAAAAAATAAAAAACCTATTTATTTTTAATGAGTGAAAGAATATTAACAAGAAAGCTGATGCTATGGTATGTTCCTAGTACTTTTTTACTAGAAACACACATTCATTAGAAAACATGCTCCTTTACGAATTGCATTGTGAGAGTTAATCAAAAAACCTGTAGCTAAATTAAAGGAAATATAATTTTCCCTTTTGGCTGATTCTTAACTTCAGAGGGGTCTGCCCCAGTTGCAGTTTTATAATGGAAAACTGAGGTATCCCCTTTAAAGGGATTCATCTGTCTGCTAAAATGAAAAAAAATAAATGAAAAATGAATTAACAAAAAGCCCTGTTTACTTGCTCTTATAATTCCTTTTAAGACTTAAGTTAGTATACAAGAGAAACTTCTGTCTTCTTCATTGAGAAAATTCCATAGCTACTGCAGTTTTGTTCAACACCACTACTAAGTCTTGGATGTTTTATTCACCTTGGATTACATTTATGTATTCTGTCATGTTTTCCCAAAGGCTTTACCATCATTTCTGATGGGCCCAGCCTTGGCCAGCAGCACGTCCATCTTGGAGCCAGCTGGCATTGACCCTGCTGGACATCGGGAAGGCTTCTGGCAGCTTCTCAGAGAAGCTACCCCTGTAGCCCTCTCTTCCACCAAAACCTAGCGATGCAAACCCAATGCAAACACACATCTGAGTCAATAGCAAAACAGACCAATATCCCTGCTAAAATCATGGAATCACTGAACAATTTGTGTTGGAAGGGACCTCTCACTGTCATATGAAAGTTCTCCCACCCAAATACATGGGCAAAATTCAGCCTTAGAAAGGTTGCTCAAAACTTTCTCTAGTTGGAGTTTTTGGTATCTCCAATGATAAGGATCCCAGATCTCTGAGAAATCTCCCCTTTTGATTACCTTCATTATGAGAAGTGAAAATTCTGGGTCTGGGACTTGCATCTATTGGTCCCGTCTTTCTTTTACTGTGCACCACCAGAAGAGTCTAGCTCTGTCTCCTTTATATTTTGCCATCATGTTGGTGTGGAGACCAGTAAGAACCCTACCAGCCTTCTCTTGCTGCCTTCTGTCTTGTGTGAGACCTGTGAAAGATGCAGTTATCTCAATTTAGATTGAACTTCATGAACAAGGAAAGGCTTTGGCCCAGTATGTTTTCAGGTGAACAAAGCAGTTATTCCCCAAAGAGTTAATATCTTTTTGATACTTCATTTTGAATAGCTATTCAAAATGAATAAAGAATGCTATTTGGAGTCACTTACACCAGTAATAGCCTTTTTCAATCTTAGTTATGGTGTCAGTAGTATAATTTTATAATAAGAGGGTTTTTTTTTTCTTTGCCTTGAGGTAAAACTAACTGCAGAGACAGAAACTGCACATTGTTTTAGACTTTGCTTGGTTATATACCCTGTTAGCAGGGGGAAAACCAAGCTCTGACATTGCTCCATTCTGTAGTCTGTAGATTATCATCTCCCCTCCACCTCAGCCCATCCTTTTCTGAGACACTTGAGGCAGTAACAGTTCTTGAGAAACCTGTGAGTGTCAGGATTGAAGTTGTTCCTGGCTTCAGTGAGTAGTGCATGACAAATTGATGGCACAAGGAGTAGGGATAATCTAATAGCATGGAAACGTCCCACTTCTTAGATATGCAAACACACAGTGCTAAGGGCTGAATTCTTTTGCTTCAGTGCCTTTGTAGATGGGGGCTGTTTCCCCAGTGTGCTGCCCCTATGTGAGCTAATGGAGGAAGTCTAAAGGAGGCAGAAATGGGAGCCCTGCTGCGTCCCTGACCCGCAGCACTCTCCTCAGAGCAGCTGGGCTGTGGGGAGGGCATCTCAGTACACCTGGTGCTTGCCTGGCTCCGGCTTCTCCCACTCCAAGGAGGAAGCTGGGGACTGCAATGTGACTTTCTAGGTCACTGGGCACACCCGAATCTGCCCCTGAGCTATGCAATTACACACTTTCCTTATTCAGGGATCATGCTGACTATGCGAGCTAAATAAATTTCAGAGCTTCTTTTCATGTAGCTATGATTAGATAAGTTGGCACAATGGCTGTTTTATAGAACTGCAGTGCACTGTCTATGTAGAATGTAGAGAAATGCTGAAAAGAAAATTCTGAAATAATTCTTTCTTCAACTGAAATTTGGTTTTCAAGTTATATAAATTAAGGGTATTTTTGAAGGGGGTTTAATGGATATTTTTCTCTCCTGAGAGATGTGTGCAAAGCACTCTACCCTGTAGATAAGGCAATGACAAAGCTAAATTTGATGCTCTAAATGTCATGGTTCTACATTTTCTGGTGGGCATACATTGGAATGATGTTTAAAACATGAATCAGCATAATAGCTTCTGATAGTTTTCTCGTATAAATTTAAATTTCCTCCACCAGAGACAGCTGTTTATTTCTTTCCTTTAAAAAGTTCAGGGCCTCTTATACAGCATAAGGCTTCATAACTAAATTTAATGCTTTTATGAACATCAGCAGAAATACCTTTTATTGTATTTGTTCCTGATGGAATTACTATGCAGGATGAAAATTTTTGATCTGAGTATAGCTTTTCCAAATCATAAGTATACTAATGCAGAACATCCAACATCAGACAATTATGAGTGTCTGTATGCCAGAAAATTTGAGCTATTGTTCTCACAGATTGGAATTTCTTTTTGCTGGGTATATGCATAACATAGAATTTCTCAGTACTGCTTTATTGTACTTAATTTTCATTTCATAGCCATCTTACATGTGATTTATGATTACTGAAAGTTACTCATTCAAATTTTCATTGTTCTATGTGTTTACACTGAGTTTTTCCAATGTTATATATAGAAAAGTGTTGTGGGTCCTGATGTAGGGGTGAAAAGAGAATCAAAGTCAGGAAAGGAGGGAGGATAATGAGACAGATTGTGTGTTTCCTGTGTGCATTCCTGAATGATGCTATGTAATTGTGTCAGAAGTCTGTCCCTGAACTGATGCTTCTTTCAGGCCGTAAGTGTGACAACATCTGATTTGGATTCATTTGTATTGTGACTTTGCAAAAATGCAGGATATGATGAGATAGTATAATGAGAAGCAGAAACACTTGTAGCCACTGAAGTCTCTCCTTGTCACTGCTTGTGTGCAGCTTGTGTTGTATATAAGGATTGACAATTCTGTGAACCGAGGATGAAAGCACTCGAGGGAAGGAAAAAACAACTATATTTATTCAATTGTCATTGTCAACAACAGCCAGGCCGCAATTTTAAAATGGATGTATTTGTTCTAGATCTGATTTTGAGTCATTGTGCCAGAACAAAGTTAAAACCTGAAAGTGAGGGAGATTGAGAATTGTATCATCCTGCCTCCTTTTTGGAAATAAGCTATCTCACGTGCATGCTGAAATATGTCAGTCTGGTATAGAACAGTGGCTCACACATACTTTGGAAATGCAAACAGCAGTGCTTCACCATCAAAATGGAATAAGTATTATTAAATTACTAAAAATAGCAAAATTAGTGAGGATCATAATGAGGAAAAAAAAAAAAGAGCGCGAATTTTTGCATGGATTTGAGAAAAAAGAAAGAACAACGTATGAACAAAAAAAATAATTATGTTTAGGAAATAGATTATACAAAATTTTGCTTCAGTATTTTTAGCAGTGGTCAAATTATCCCTATTCCATAAAGAGGGCCATATTTGTGAGCAGTCATTGGAAGCCTTCATAGTCTTCACAGAATCACAGTAACATAATTTGTCCCACATAGTTCGATAAAAACACGGCAGAGTTTATTTATCATTTTTTAAGTTGTTAATTTTATTTATTAACAACTTCCTGCCATTTTGAAAAACAGAATGATGTTACCTTAGTAGCATACAAATGTTTGACAAGTGACTACATTGTACCTACCCTGGGATCACTGAAATACATAATCTCTAGGTACCTATCTATATCTATCTATATCTAGGTACCAGGCCTTGGCATCCAGCTACTTACTAACAATCTTAATATTACATTATGTGATTAGGGCTGTCCAAGTTCTTGGTCTGTAAAATGGGGTTAACACCTGCTCTCTGATGCAAAACCATGCACAATAAAGTACATTTTTTGAGATTGTGAGATACAGGAATACTAGAAGCTATTGAAGTTTATGAAAAAGGAATCTGAATGTTATAAAAGAAATTATAATTAATATGAAATAGAGGGGTTTTTTCACATTTCCTCTATTTTGTGATTTGTCAAATCACATGGCAAATGACTTTGTGGAGAGAATAAAGTCTCTATGTCTTCTGTCACATGCTTGGAGCAGGCAAGAAGACAGTTTATGACATAAACTGATGCCCCTTTTTTGCCTTTTTGAACTATTCATTATGCTATAAGAGTTCACATTTTTATTTTAACCCCTTCCCCTTGAATTAATAAAGTGATGTCAGCTACATGTAGAAGGCCAAAACAACCAACTGCAGATGCTTCCCATTCAATATCTGTCAGGTAGAATTTTCCAAAGCATGGAAAAAGGCATCTTGCTCAGTAACACTCTACCTCCTCTTATGAAATATATTTCGTAGATTACATGCAGAAACATAGAGAGGGGAGCACACTGAGGCATCCTACATTGTTTGTTCTTGCAGTTGTTACTCGACATTCTGGCTTCTCTTGCACTTACAGAAAGTACTACTGATAATACCAAATTACCTCTGTTATCTGGTAAACCTTGTCAGTAGTGCTGTGCCTTAGCAAATGAACAGCAGTGGGTTTATTTCTTTTTTTTTTTCCTTTTTCACTCTTTCCTTCTGATTCTCAATGTACTCTGGCATACTGGTTTTAGCTTCGTATCCCTGCAAAGAAGTTTGAGGGAGTCTTGGCAAAATTGGAGAAAGTGGCAACAGCAAGGCCCAGGTACAAAATGGCTGAGGATCATTGCACAATGCTCTGATTTTTCTACTATGTAGAAGAGCATTCAATCCCCAAAATAGTGTTCACTTACTAATGGCAGAATTCCTGAAAGAAATTAATGTGGGAGTGTGACATAATCATAACTAATTTTTGCCTCCAGTAGGATGGTGGTGATTTTTTCAGCTAGTATTATTCAAAGCCTTTGGTTTTAAGATCCCAGCTTTTCAGATATAGAGTTCTTCGTTCACATAGATAGTTGACAAGCAATTCATTTAACATAATAAGAAATGAGTCAAGACGATGTGGGCTATGCCTACACTTCAGGTTATGCTTTGATTGGGAGCTTGCTTTTTTGACCATTTTTGTCATATTGCATGGAGGTTTCCTGACTGCTCAAGAAATGGGTCTTCCTCAACAACCTTAATGGATTGCTAGCATGACAATTTTAGAATGGAATTAACAGCAGAACTACCCAAAGGCAAACTACCAACAAAATGGAAGTACTATGTTCATATGAGTATTATTTGTTGGTATCATCATAGCACTTGAGAACTGTAGTAAATTACTTACACATAGAAGTACAAAAGAAAGACACCTCCATTGCTTAAAGTGATTACCTCTAATTAAATGGAACAGCAAGAAGAGAGCAAAAGATAGGAGAACTCAGTCATGTAGGGAGGCATGACAAGTATTCTTAGCATCATGGCAGTCTGCTCATCGTGGAGCATTCTTACTGGAGTTATGGAAAAGCGGTATTTGAGGGAGGGTAACAACCACCACCCTACCCTCCAGTGGGGAGGAAAATCAGAAAGCAAAAATAAATCTTGTTGGTTGAGATAATAGAATTTTAATACTTGAAACAAAACAAAATGTAGTAATACTGGTGGTATTAACAATAGTAGTAGTAATGAAACAAGAGAGTGGGGAATAAAACCCAAGAGAAACAAGTGATGAACAATAAAATTGCTTACCACTTGCTGGCCAATGCTCAGCCCATCCCCCAGTAACAGGTCAGCTTGAAAGACTAGGTCTGCAAAAGCACTGGAATGTGTAATTCCCATTGCTTTCTATAGGATTTTTTTTTAAATATTTTGTAGTGCTGGTATTTACATTCTGGGAGATCCTTTTGAGAAATAAATGTTCTTTCTTTCTCTAGTAGGTCTTGTTGCCTGTAATTTAAATACTTCTATTTTCATAAAATCGTATTGTGGTTGGGGTTGGAAAAGACATTTAAAGATCATCTAGTCCAACCTCCCTGTTACAGGTACGGTCATCTTTCACTACACCAGGTTGCTTGGAGCCCCATCCAGCCTGGCCTTTGAATAGTTGCAGTGATGGGACATCCAGAGCTTCTCTGGGCAACCTCTTCCAGTGCCTCACCAGCCTCACTGGAAAGAATTTCTTCTCTGTAAAGCATTTCTTATATCCTATCTAAATCTACCATCTTTCATTTTAAAACCATTGCCCTTTAGCCTGACCCTACAGGCACTGGCAAAAAGTCTCTCTCTATCTCTCTTATAAGCCCACCTTATATATTGAAAGGATGCAGTAAGGTGTCCCCAGAGTCTTCTCTTGCCCAGGCTTAGCAACCCCCGCTCTCTCCATCTCTGACTGTTCCAGCCCTCTGACCGCTTCTGTAGCACTCCTCTGGACTTATTCTAAAATATCCATTCTTTCTTGTACTGGGTGCCAGAGCAGGACGTATACTCCAGATGAGATCTCAGGAGAGCAGAGAGTAGATGGGAAGAACCAGTTCCCTTGACCTGCTGGCCACGCTGCTTTTGATATAGCCCAGGATATGGCTGGCTTTCTGGGCTGCAAGCACACATTGCCAGATCATTCAATTTTTCCTTCACCAGTACTGCCAAGCCCTTCTCATCAGGGCTGACCTCAATCCATTCATCCCCCCAGTTTGTATTGATACTGAGATTGCCCAGACCCAGGTGCAGGACCACTTGGCCTTGCTGAACTTGAGTTTTTCATAGGTTCACTTCTCAAGCAATCAAAGTTCCTCTGGATGGCATCCTATCCATCTACCAAATCAATGGGACCACTTAGCTTGGTGTGATGTGCAAACTTGCTCATCATGCACTCAATGCCATTTCCTATGTCCTTAAAGATACTAAATACCGTTGGTCCCAGCATGGACCCTTGAGGACCACTGCTCATTACTGGTGTCCATTTGGGCATTGAACCACTGACAGTAAATCTTTGTCCAATGCAACCACCCAGACATTTCCTTATCCTTCTAACAGCTCAGGCATCAAATGTGTATCTCTCAAATTTAGAGATGAGAATGCTGGAGAGAATGATAGCAAAGGCTTTGGAGAATTTAATGTAATTTTTACCTTTTTTTTAGCATTTAGAATTTGGGAGACAGAGAAAGGGACATATTAAGTTCTGGTAATGAGATTGTGTACTATAAGCATTCCTGTTTTCATTCCTCTTCTTCCCCAGAGAACTGTGTTAGAAAGACAGAAATAGTTTATGTTAAGGCACTTAAAATATTTTCCTGTGTTTTAATTAATCTCTAAGTATACACATGTGCACATTTTTCTTTTTAAGTCTCTTTAAGAACTGTTTTTACATTTTACTCTCCTTTTCATGCCTTTTGTTGGTTTTTCCTCAAAAATGAATGAAGGAGCAATTTACTTGGCAATTATAGGTTCGTTTTGAGCCTGTATAAAATCTTACCATGTCCAAGTCTGTATACATTAATAAGAGGAAGAAAAAAATTTATTTTCTCATCCTTGATGTTTACAATATATATCATAATGATTTATTAAAAAGTACTGTTGAAGACCTGACAGGCATGTGAAAAGATTTCTCATGCATGAGTTACACCTTTCCCTACCCCCACTAAAAATGCTGCCTAAATGGATTTTTTTAACCACTTGTCTTTATTAGTACATGTTCCAAAGAGTAGCAGATTACTGTGGGTAAGTCACGATGTTCATTGATTCATTGGAAATCATTGTTCTGCTCTCTGAGCTCCATATTTCATCTTCCTTCTTCTTAAGTATCAGGGGGTTTTTTGCATATTAAAGATTTTTCAAACAGCCCTGAAACAAATGTCAGGGAAATTAGATTATCATACCTCTGGAGAACTGAGTTTACTTGGATACCACTCTTGAAGGTGCTGTAGTATTCAATTATCTCCTGAGATTTCATGCTCAGTTATGTTAAATAGTCTATGTGCTGCCTAACACTTCTTAATGGCTTTTTATTTCTTTCCAAACTTACAACAAATAAATGTTTTGTGCTTTGAAAGGATGATTGTTGATGTTTGTGTGCATAATGATGATCAGGATGAATAAATTTTTTTTGTTGTTATTTGGTGAAGACTTTTAGCCACATTAATTCTAGTGGCTTCTCCTCAAGGAAGAGGGATTCTGAGAAGACCTGCTTGGATGATCATCTCTATGTACCATTCGTCTCACGAAAGAAGAGAGGGTCCTCTGTAAATGAAAAATTACTGGCTTTCATCAATATATTAGGAGAATAAAAGTAATGGAAGAAATAAAACTTCTTAAACTAAAGAACACTGTTGAGTCAAACACAAAGTAATGTAGTAATGGCCAAAAAAGCTAATCTATATTGGAAATAAGATTATTAAGTGAAAACGGAAGAAGATTGTGGAAGAAGTACCACATGAGCTTTATGGAGAAAAGATTGTGAAGTACTTTTAAAAGGTAAAGGGATGATTCTTCTCTTCTGGTTAGATTTTATCCAGGTGTTTTGCCACATAATGTCTTCTAATGCTTGAAAAAGAAAATGTGTGTGGTTCTAATATAATGTCCTTCTAGTGTAGTGTTCCTGTATCAACTTTTGAAAATGGCATACACACACTTTTGGGGAAGCTACTGTATTCAACAGTGTATAGATAGGGAACAAAGATGTTTTGCAATTTCTAAGTAACAACAGTAGTTTTGTAGGCATCAAACCCAGTTTTCAGATTCAAACATACAGTAATGATAAATACCGCAGAAGACTTGAAAAAGCTATGTGCAGTATAAATCACCCGTTATCAATAACCAATTCATGAACTTTATAGCACTTCTAGTACAAAATAAGAACTTCTCCTGTTTTACTTTCTGTAAACATTTTTTTCCGCAGTCCTGGGCTTTGTATTGTCTTACTTTTGCAAATTTCAGTGCCATTAGGAAAAACCAACATTATCTGAATAAATCAAGAAGAGGCCAAAATAAATAAAAATTGATCCCATTCAAATTCTCCATGAAATCTAGGCTTTAGTTTTGTAAACTGAGGGTCAGTAATAATGTCCGTCTAGAAAGACCACTAAGGTAAAAGAACGATCAGGCTTCTGAGAAGATAAAAAACCAAGAACTGACAGGATTTTATTTACTAGTCAAGAAAAAGTAAGTTTTTGAAAATGAGATGCCTGGCCCTTTCATGGAGTTTTCCTCTCTGTTTTTTATTCTGTCTCACTGTCTGGAAGAGAGTTCTTCTGACTGTTCGGATCAAGAAACTCCTCTCTTTTACTAGATACATTGGTCTTTAGCAAGCCTTTTAGGAAATTAATTCACTTCCTTTTGGATTTAATCCCATGCCTAATACCTAACAATATTTTCAGGAAGACCTTTTCTCCTCTTGCTGTTCACTGGGTGTTATGTCTACTTTTTTTAAAAAAAACCTCACATTTTGACCAGTCAAATGAAACAGCCTCTTGAATTTAAAAACAAAAACAAAACAATAGCAACCCCCCCCAAACCCAAAATAATCCCAAAAACAAACAAACAAACAAACAAACATGTTAATTGGCAAAAGCCCCTTTGAAAAGCATTTTCTGTCTTACTGACTGTATTGCCATACAATGTACTGAATTCCCTCTGTAATTACTGGAAGGACTTTGGGTTCCACTGGGACTGTACATCACACAGACACAATCTGGTTTTAGGTTCATTTTTTTTCTTCCACAGTGTGCAGAAGATACATATATCCTATTGGGATAGTGAGCTGGTACAAAGACCTGCTTGTGGGGAAAGAAGAGGATTCAGCAGGCATCTGGGATTGGGCCCAGCTGCTTCCTGATGCCAGGAATAAGCCCTCTATGTTTATCAGATTGCAAGCAAAACCACCAGATGAATTGAATTGTTAGAGATGAGGTGGGACTAAATAGCATAGAAAGGTTTAATTCCCTTTTCCTGATTTGGCATATTTGAGTGTGGCAAAAGTATCAGTAATGAACAATCTAGAGAATTGGAGGAGGTTTTAACTCCAGGTAATATATCCATGCTACATAATGAGGAACAGTCATGGGTTTCATATGATTATCACCAGTATCTTTGAACTTGATTACTTCAATCTTTCACTAATCCTTAATTTCAGCCTTGGAGTGGCTAGACACTTAGAGTAACTTGGCACTCTGCTTTCTAAAAAAACGAGGAGTAAGTTACTGAATGTGATTTTATTGCACTAAAATTGAATGTAGGGTTGTTTCCCAAGCTGTTGGGCACTTTCCACAGACTTTTTACCTTTCCCAGGTCAATATGTTACATTTGTGTATGAAGTCTTTCTATCTTTTGAAAAGGAGGATTTATATTAAAATAAACCCCATAAAACAGATACTCAGATCCAACACAAAGTCTGTGGATCTGGATTTCCGTGAATTTACTGAGGTACCTATAAACCTCTTTAAATGCAATGAAGTACTCTAATGAAGCATGGACTTAATCTTCAGGGAGAGTCCAATGTGAAGATAGCTTACAAATCCTGAAAAGACCAAAAGAGCAATATCAGGAAAAGAAAATTCCAGGGTGCTAATTTATCAGATATGCCCATTTTATTGTCAGCTAAATTTTCTCCTTCTACTTTGTTGAAAAATAGAGATGTTCTGCAAACTCACAAAGAGCCAATCTAGTATAAAATTTGATTTTTAAGTGTATTTAACAATCCCAAGTGATTGACAGAACCTTCTGGGTTCATTCCTTTTAGGTCACTCTTTATAAGTTTATCCCATACAGGAAGCTTTTACTGCAAGTTGTATTATTTTGAAATTCAGCCTGTGACATTTATGAAAATTATTGTTTGGGCATGTCTGCTGTTATTAGGATTGCTGTATAAAACTAGATTCTAAGGAGCTTTTCCAGAACACAGATGGAAGTTCCCAAGGATAAGGTAGGCATTGACACAGGCCTCCTTAATATAGGAAAGTTAGGTATTTTGCCCAGTTTTAATTATGTATCTTCAAAGCATCAAGTCAGAATATCTGTGTAGCTGATTTTGTTAAACCTGAATTGTAATAAACCTGCAGGATAGAAAACCCTTGGAGTGCCAGAGTGTAATGGAGAAATGTGGCTTTTAGGTGAGAATGTGCAAGAAGATATGATGAGGTGTTTGGAGACCGTGTAGCTTTGAGATTCGAATATTACTGTGTTACAGCATAAAGACCTTTTCTGGTACCAATTTTGAGTGGCATAAGACTACAAGTTCAGTTCCTTTTGGGCTTCAGTTGACATGCAAGCCTGGAGCATGCCTGGAGCAAGTTACTGTGCCAACGATGGAAGTTGCTTTTCAAACTGAATGGTGAAATACCAGTTTGCTGCAAGTTACCACCCTGGTAAATGTTCTGTAGCCTTCATTAGCATGGGAGGCCGGGGTTTTTTTAAAGTTTCTTTCTTAGCCAGCTATTAACTATCTTGGATATTAAGTGACTAAGTACATTCCAGGGCAGAAGATTGCTTTTGTTATTGTGGTCCATTGAGTATGTCATACACTTCACCTGCATAGTTCTCCTCAGCAAGGAAACAGCTAATATTGACATACTGGCATGCTGACAATGAACTGTCAAAAATGTAATGAATTCTAAAGAAAAAACTAGGTTTATCTATGGTAGACATGATTTTCCATGTTTTAAGTGTTCAGTATTCAAATAAGGCATGCCATTTAAAAATCAGAATCTGTTGCTTCATATCTTTCTGAAACGATCATAAAACGTATGCAGCAGCTTTTTAAACTGTGTGCCAAAATTGTGCCACATATGTTGTGACCACCCTGAAGTTGTGAAACTGCATGTATATGGAGGATATATTACAGAAAGTTGCACAGAACAGATGAATATTCTGTCCAAAAAATGAATAATCTATTTATTGGGGAAAAGTATATCAAGACAATGTTTAACATTTAGAATAAAATATCGGTCCCAGTCCAGACCATGATTTGTCATGTTTATTACCCGAATTCACTTATACCATCTAATATGCTTTGTGACAGGACAGCAGTTTTAGTGTCTAGTTCTAGTCCTACAAAGAAGGGCCCCTTTCTGCCTGCTCTCCTTCCAGCTGTAAAGTTTTGCCAGCATATTGGGATTTCATTTTCATATCTGGTTCTTTGTTAGCTTTCACTTCTTTTTGTCAACTACATTTTCACCTGGCACAGAATTAGTTGTTATACAGTTAAAATTCAGTGAATGTATTAAAAGAGTTTTGGAATTAAATGCTCTCAAATTTAATTACATCAGATTTCAAATATTGGACCAACTTCTTCTCCCGTGAGTAGCTCCAGCTAAAGACAATACAAACATTTTATGACTTGGGCAACGGGATTTGTCTTGCCTTCTATAAGTAATCCTAACACCCACACAAAGAATATTTCTCTAGCTCTTATTCTGTGAAAATACAAGTTAGAATATGGATTGTGTAGTGACTTATCTGTTATGCTGAAAAAGAACGATAGAAAGGAAAATGACAAGTAAATTATTTAAATTACTTGCTCCTAAGCGTATTTCAAAAGAAACAAATAGATATAAAAATAAGAATATATATGTATTCAATATATGTCTAATTTGTATTATATATTTTTGGTCATCCTACTTTTAAATGCATTACTGAATATCCATTTAGAAGCAAGACTGGTAAGTATGAAAAATGCTTCTGAAATAACTTGTTGACCTAATTAAAAATAAAAGTAGGAATAAACAACTTGTCCTACCTCTGAGTCTATTTGGTTTCCAAAGTCATCTGTTTCGGGACCTTTTTCTGCACATGCACTTGGTATAGTACCTGGGACAATGAGCCCTTTGAGCATAACATTATTTATGTAAATGCAATTATTCCTATCAACATGCCTAAAATTTATCCACATTCTCTGTTATAGGCTGTATTGTAGAGGCCTACATTTCTAGGAAATTCTGTCTCAGGATCAGAATAACCTTTTTAATCATAAAAATGCATTTACATCAGACTCTTTCACTGGAAAATTACTTGTTCATAGAGATGAAAGTTAAATAATGAATATTAACATTTTCAGACAGAGATAAAACCTTTAAAAAAATCTATTAAGTAATTACAACTCTTTTTCTTGCACGAATACATTCCTAAATGAAGACATGAAGAGTTTTTTTAAGACTTCATTTAGTGATACACAAATCAAGTTGTCATCATCAATAGAATGCTAAATGTATGCTGAAACTGGTATCTTGTAGAGTATTCTTCCACAAATAGATGTTCTGTGTCTTCTTTGTTATATTAAGGACAAATCTTTCATTTGAATCAATTATTAACAACCCCAGAAGACACAACATGATCCTTCAGAGTAGCTCCAGGCCATGGAAGCAGCCTGGTCCCAGCACAGAGGTCCTTGGAGAGGAAACAACACCACACAGGACAACTTTGCAAATTTACACAGTCCTCCCAGCTGCAGCAAGGTTATTTGGTGTAAATGTCCTGCAGTGTGTCAATATTGAGATTTTTGTCCTCCTATCATCTCCAGTGTTAACAGTTCAGCAGGGAAGCTCAAGGCTCCTGCTGCTGCTTATATTTGTGCAAATTGTCTCTTATGAAATCATCTCATAAGGGACATAGGCAAATGTCCAGTTTCTGTAATGGTGATGTTTGTTTATTTACAATTAATTAACCTGAGATTTGGCTCAATGATTTGGAACCTGAGTTAGCAAGTAACTTTAGCAGGAGGAATGAGGTCACCCTGTCTTTTGTACTTTGGGACATTGTAGCCCAAACAATGTAGTCCATCCCAGCCTGGAGTCACAGTGCAAAGCTGCCATGTGAGTGCTCCTTCAGGGTGCCACTGGGCAGAATTCAATCTCACAAGCAAAACACCAAGTGCCTAAGGAATTCCGTGCAATTTTAAAGCCATAGCCTGGTCTTCTGGGGTCACTGTAGGATCCCCAGCAAGGGAGCCAAGTGTGATGCCTGCTTCCTTCCACTCTGTCTCCTGAGAAAATGTCTTCAAGGAATAATTGGGGCCCACTGCTCTTTTTGGAATATTGCTTAAGGGCTCAGGTTGAAAAGGCTGGACATCATTGCTTTAAGCAAATTGGAAAATTCAAATCTACATTGTATCTCTCTAGGAAAATAAGACAGTTGATGTCATTTATAGCATTTAAGGTAATATATCATGAAATAATATGTTGTCAATCACATTGAAAACACATTGAAACCACATTGAAAAGGGTAGTGGAAGCACAAGCCAAAATAAAGAACTGTTACTGGGGAGCAGGTTTTTTCAGAGTGGTTTTTGAGCAATAAGCATAGATAGTGTTGATCCTGGCAGCAGTGTACAAGAAAAATTAAATAATATTGTTTATTCAGATGGATTATCGTCTCTGTAGATTTTTAGAAATAGATTTTAATTTCTACGTACAAAGTGGAGACATCAAAAAAAAAACTGTGAAGTTGATTTTTCTGGTTTTGCACTAGTAAAACTGAAATTAGACCCTATTTACTATTTTATTTTCAACTATTTATTATTTACTATTTTATTTTCAACTTCAATTAGTCTAAAATGGCAAATACATGTTCTAGGACTTATAAAGCATCTCATATCTATTGAGAAGTTCCTGTATTCTCACTTCTCATTCCTCTCAGATACAGAAAGTCCCTGTAATGTCTTACTTTTCACCTCCTTAAGTTTTTGCAGCCAATTCCCACATCCTCTGCAGCTTTTTCAGATGTTCTTTTGTAAACTAATTAGCCACTGAAGACAAGGTCATGTTAAAGGTTTCCCACCTTTCTGATATTCTTTGTACCATGCTGCAGAATAATTTCCTCTCTTTTTCCTGCCTAGGAGACTATTTTAGCATTGTTTTCATACTATGGGTTTGCTGGACAGGTTCAGATTAAACCACCCAGGGCATGCTCAGTGCTACTGATCATAACACAGTGTACTCGGGCATTCCGTGACACATGCAGAATTCCGCGCTTTCTTGACCAGAAATACCGAGCAGGTGTGTTGCTACCACTGCTCTCTTGAGTAACAACTGTGCTGATACCAAATTGTGCTTATTGCTTCTGTTCGTGGAGACACCCTAAATGGAAATATTTAAGCAATATCCATTTTTATGAAAGAGATGTTTTCACTCTTTTGAAACATTTGAATTTTTTTCTCCTGGCAAGTCCAAGGCAGAAATGCTCACTTCTGGTCATTAAGACTTGGGATTACACTAGAGTGTGTTTTTCTGTGAATAAACAGCTGTTCAGGGGAAGGAAAATACCCAGCTCTAAAATGAATGAAGTTCTTAAGATCATTTGCTTTCAAAATGGTCAATGCAAGTGCCATTGTATAATGAAATGTCACAGGCACTTACCTTTTATGGAGCAGTTATAGACTGGTCACCGTGTTCCTTTGCAGACATTAATGCCAAGGTCAGTTAAAACTAACCAAAGTCCAGATCAACATATATTTCATACTAGAAGCTTGCCAGGATTTTATTCACAGTTTTCTGTCTTGGTCTCTTTTCAGCAAACACAACTTTCAATGTCTGCATTCTTTTACCTGTTATCTTTTCATTATACTTTGCCCATTTCCATGTTTCCCACTAAATGTCACTTCCTACAGCCGAAATTTAATTTGGATTGTTAAATATATTCATTCTACCAGAGCTTTGAACATGAGTTTATGATTGCTTCTTGGCATATAGCTTGCCTCAGTGGGATGTAATAAATTAGTCTAATCACATGGTGAGTACTTACTTCATTCTGTGTTTGTTCCTGCTAGGAACTGAAATTGTCTCTGTAATTGCATGCAAATCCCTTCACCAGAATAATCAAAGAAAACCTATGTGTAGCTCTCCATCCTCCACAAGAGAAGCATAAAAGTAACCTAACTTTTAATTCTACTAAAATGAAATGTTGTATCTTCATATGTGAAATGTAGATACAAAAAAAGAATAAAATTAACACCATGTGAGTAGCAGATACTGTGATAATATTGCTGGTCGCTTTTAGTCCTGCTCTTTACATGTGCACAGTATTATGTTAATTGTGGTCATGGCATTGAACCTGAGAAATAGTAATATTGGGATTTTTTTTATATTAAACGTGGAGGAATGTCTTTTCCTCTGAAAAGTGCATGAGACATATGATGGACGGTTTTATGTATTGCCTTCAAGAAGGTGCCTGTTTCCTTCTACTGCCTAAAGAATGATATTGTAGGAACTACCTCAGAGTTAGCCATCCAAATTTCAGTTGAGATAAATTCTCCTGTAATTCTCTTACTATAAGGCATGTTTTATATATGGGCCTCAAATCGTCTTGATTTGATTCTTTGAACTCTGTCAAATATTTTAGCATTAATTTTTTAGATGTGGACACCAAAAAGAGATTTAGCCATGTAGGAGTAGTCCAGTGTTTTCTGTGAAGATCATATCATTGTCTTCCCTGTTTCTCTGTTTAAGCATCTAGATATTACATTGGCTGTCTTACCAGCATTGCTGGAAATGATCAGTTCTGTGTATCAGTGACTGTAATATCAGTGCTTCTGAAGACATCCAAATGAGGCAAGGTTAAGTGCCTTTTGCTCTGTCAATTCTTTTCAGAGAAGTACTGTAAAGAGTGAGAAGAGAGTAGAGGAAACCAGAACAATCAATGTTATAGATTAATTGAGCCAACACGTCCAATCTGTGGCAAATCCAATCTTTAATTTTACAATAATTATGAGCAAAACATACAGCAAGCAAAATACAGCGCTGGGCGGCGTATGGGAGCTCCAAGCATCCACCAC
>VZTR01002711.1:36585-47177 GCA_013400775.1 Chaetops frenatus
TATACTGGTTACAACATATCTAGGGGAAGCATTTGTTGTTACAACATATCGTGGTCTCTCAAGTTGGGTCAAGGAAACCACAATATTCTGCTCACAAAGTTTAATGAATCAAATATTTACTTATTAAAAGGTTTGATGAACAATTACATACTTATCACAATCAACAACCACTGTTCATGTCCCTTCTTTGAAATGTTTTCATTTCTTTGCATGCTGTTTTGCACAGGTTCATATAAAGCAGTTACAGATATGCACACAGATACACTTATAATGTCTTGGAACATTTAAAAGAACTTACTAAAATGTTTTCTCAGTGGTTTTTTTGTTTGTTTTGGTTTGGTTTGGTTTGGTTTTTTTGTTCGGTTTTTTTTGGGGTTTTTTTTTTTTACTTGTAGGACTTGGGTTTTTTTTAAGAAACTCAGATTCTGAGCCGTTTTCAGGGTTTAGCTGAGAGTGATATTTGCAGTCCCTCAGATGAAGTGCTTGGCAGGTGCATTATTCAATGTCATAGAATCATAGAATCATTTAAGTTGGAAAAAGTTAAGATCAAGTCCAAACATTAACCCAGCACTGCTGTGCTCACCCCTATGCCATGTACCTCATTGCCACTTTACGTGTCTTTTAAGTGCTGCCCAGGACAGTGACTCAACTCCTTCCCTGGACAGCCTGTTCCCGGGCGTGACAACCCTTTTCATGAAGAAATGCTTCCTATTATCCAATCTAAACCTCCCCTGGAGGAATTTGAGGCCATTTCCTCTTGACCTGTTAGTTGTTACATGGGAGAAGAGATCAATTCCCACCTGGCTACGCCCTCCTTTCAGGCAATTGTAGAGGGTGATGAGGTTCTCCCTAAGCCTCCTTTTCTCCAGGCTAAACACCCCCAGCTCCTTCAGCTGCTCCTCACAGGACTTGTGCTCCAGACCCTTCCCCAGCTCCGTTGCCCTTCTCTGGACACACTCCAGCCCCTCAATGTCTTTCTTGCAGTGAGGGGCCCAGAACTGAATTTGAAGCCCGGTAAGGAAAATTATCATTGTCATTACACTTCAATAAAAGGCACTATATGAAATCTACAGATGTTTCACAAATTGCTGCTCCAGTCCAAAAAGTAAGAACCTCATCTCTAATGCTGGTCTAAATCAGAAAAGCACTGAATTAATTTTAGGAACTGGAAGAAAATCATAGATCTTTAGGATTATTTCCAAATTGTTAGTTGTTGAGGGAGCAATTAACTTTTAATAATTTTGTGGTCCATGTGTCAGTTTAAAAGAAACAGTAAGGCTTATTTCAAACTCACTTTGAGGCGCGGTATAACTCCACAACCAGTATTAAGTTACGAAGTAGGTATGTTTATTCAGCGCTGGACACATGGATGATCGCTCCTCCAATTATGCGTGCCGTTTAGCCACTTCTCAACCTTTTTATCCTTTAAAATGTTACATATTCATAGGGTTACACAATTTTCTAATACATATGCATCTCCTATCCCCACCCATCTTTGTTCCAGGTGGTAATTAGTTCAGTGCTCTTCTGGTGATCTTCTGGTGGTCGTTGGGATGATGCAAGAGAGCTTTCTTCTAAGTTTGGANTTAAGTTTCCTGTTTCAACTTGAAACAAGTGGTAACCATAATCAGAGTGTTAGAAACAGGAGGCGAACTCCCAAATGTAGTGATTTCAGCAGTTTTTATTGTACAGCCTGAAGCAAGGGCATCGCAGGACGAGCACACACCGGTGTCTGTGGGAAGCAGAGCAGGAGCCCTCTGGGCAGCGCTGATCGCTGGTGTTCGGCGCCGGCGCTGGTTCTTCTCCCACCCAAGGACATCGAGGGACAGCTCCAGCCGCCCGGAGAAGAAGGCACCGGCGTGTGCTCGTCCCGCCATCCCCTTGCTTCAGGCTGTACAATAAAATCTGCTGAAATCACTGCGTTTGGGAGTTCGCCTCCCATTTTTAACAATAGCATTCAGATTTTAAGTCCTGTTTTCCCAGTGCTTGTTACATTTTTCTGAAAAAGGTAAATACTTCAAAATGTAGATTTCAAAAACATCTTAAATGAAATTTAAAATCAGAAATAATGTTCTTGGGATCTACAAATAGAACTTATAGAAGAAGTAAGGTCCTAAATATTATCTGCTGTGTAGCCACTAGTAAATATGGGCATGGCCACAAGTACATAGAGATAAAATTAAGGTTGTGACTTCCTTCAAAAGAATGCTTGTTAATGTGAATGCCTGTTATTTCAGTTTGAAGACGGTTCTTCCTATTTTCCCTCAGCCAGGCATGAGAAATTACA
Organism: Chaetops frenatus; assembly: GCA_013400775.1. Classification (NCBI taxonomy): domain Eukaryota; kingdom Metazoa; phylum Chordata; class Aves; order Passeriformes; family Picathartidae; genus Chaetops; species Chaetops frenatus. The sequence continues at coordinate 38,873 of VZTR01002711.1, forward strand.
CACCCAATAGGCAGATATTTTATAGTAAAACACTACTTTTCTAACAGATCCCTATAGAAAGTAGGCAGAAGACCTGACATCAAGATCTTAACTTAGTACCCACAGTCAGTTCTCTCCCTGGGCACAGGTATCTTATTGAGGCAGATGCCTTATGGGGAATAGTAGTATGTGACAATATAAAGACAGCACCATAATACATTAACCAGAATACATTAGGGTACTGCTAATTTGAAGATATACCACCTCTTAAAAGCTGGTAGTGTTAATAACCTCTGACATGGTTCTTTATGATGTTATTTGCACAAATGTCTGTGTACATTTGTATACCATCACAGGGCAAAGTAAATCCTATTAAATTCAGACTAGAGAGGTAAATTGTCAGCAAGCTAGCAATTTCTGGAAAATAGCTATGCCTGAATGAAGATATTTTGCGACAAGGTTAATTTATTAGTATCACTGTTACCAACTATAGGTTTTAACAAGATTAAGAATTTTGGTTAAAAATAATATAAGGTAGATATTTGAACATATTTTATTTTCTTCCAAAATAGGTTAATTTCCTCTGCTTTTCTGCCTTTTCATGAAAAATACTGATACACATTAGCCCTAATGATTGCCCCAAGATGACATACCAGATAACTCGTTATTTATAGAGACTACACAGATGATCTGACAGAGGGTGAGAAAAACAAGTTTCTTGGTTTTCCCCTCTCTTTTTTTCCCACTTGTTAGCTTAATTGCTGGGGTTTTTTAGGCAACAGGTTGTAAAGTTTTGGTAACACTGTAATTACATGCACTTTCTAATTTAGCATTTAAAGTTCTATAGGAAGAATTCAATAAAATTTGCTAAGAATGTGTCTTCCTTGCTGCTTGTAAACTACATAGGAGCCAAAGAAATCTCACCTGAGCCATTCATAGCTGAAGCCCATGGCATAACTAAAAGTAGACAATTAAAAGCAAATAATACATAAAATTCTAACAAGGTACAAAAATTTGGTTTTGGTGTTTGGATGTTTTCATCTCCATGCATGCATGTAATAAGAAAGATTATGGGACTGGAACGTTACTTTGAAGGCATTTAGTGAAATGGGAAGGGTAATGGTATCTGAAAACTGTGAAAGCCCAACCAAAACTATCAGACTGCCTTCAAAATCAGGGCTTTTCTTTAGTCTCTCTCAAGTTCCCAGTTATCTCTATCACTTGGGACTTTGATGAGACACCTTTAGTGTCTTTCATATGAAGACTGCAGACTCAGAAATGCAAAGAAGGGGGAAAATATTGCTGCTGAGTGGGTGTAGCGTAAATGGGACCTGACATAACTTGAATCTTTGATCATGAACTCCCATTGTGGTGGAAGCCAAGCCTCTTCCCATATGCTCCCTGAAAGCACATTTCTTAGACTATGTTGTTCCACTTAAAACTTTTTTTAGAAAAAGGAGTCATGGTTGTACAGCATTTTCTTGTAACTTTGTGTTGTCCTCAGGAAAGAAGGATCATTAAATACTGCAGATGAAGCTGCACAGGTACCAGTCTCAACAGGATTAAGGGAGAGAAGGACAGAAAGTCTGACCATACACCACTGCAGCACCTTGTTTTGAACGTGTCTCTCAAACACAGAGGAAACGTTCAAGGTCATAGTTGTCAAGGAGGCAAGAAACATGAACTCAAAAGTAGTTTCCTTTATCATCAAATATTCCAAAATATTTGAAACAAAAATACAGTAGAGGAGATGGCTAAACTGGATCCATTAATTCCTCAGTTTTGTTTCAGAACAATCTGTAGTAAAATTGTCCTGATCATTGATTGTACAGGTGGCTTAATTCACAATCTACATCATAATAGCTCTCTTTGAAAGTACACAGAATTTGGAAAGTTAAGTAAACCCAAACACGGATTTCTCAAAAACAGTTTATGTGAGATAAAGCAATTTTCATTCTATTACAAAATAGTTGGTTTTCTAGACATTGGAAGAAAATTAGGTTTCTCATTCTAGTGCAAGTTTTTACAGTTTCCATGAAATTTTTCTAAATAAGTGTATTGGGTTTGCATGGAAGAGGTTTTAGTACTGGGGGTCTACAGGGGTGGCTTCTGTGAGAAGCTGACAGAAGTTTTGCCCCACGTCTGCTAGAGCCAAAGCCAGCCAGCTCCAAGATGAACCTGCCACAGGCCAAAACAAGCCCATGAGCAATGGTGGTAGCACCTCTAGGATGTATTTAAGAAGGGGGGAAAGCAGTGCAACAGAGAGCGAAGTGAGAATATGAGAAAGAAACAGCTCTGCAGACACCAATGTCAGTGCAGAAGAAGGGGTAGGATGCTCTCTAGGCCCCAGATCAGATTCCCCTGCAGCCCGTGGTGCACACCATAGCAAGGCACCCCATGGAGGTCACGGAATTATAGAATTAAAGATGATTTGGGTTGGAAGGGACCTTAAATATGACCTAGTTCAAACATCTCTGCCACAGACATCTCTTCCACTAGACCAGGTTGCTCAGAACCCTGTGCAGCCTGGCCTTGAATGTCTCTGGGGATGGGGCATCCACAGCTNTCTGACAGAGGGTGAGAAAAACAAGTTTCTTGGTTTTCCCCTCTCTTTTTTTCCCACTTGTTAGCTTAATTGCTGGGGTTTTTTAGGCAACAGGTTGTAAAGTTTTGGTAACACTGTAATTACATGCACTTTCTAATTTAGCATTTAAAGTTCTATAGGAAGAATTCAATAAAATTTGCTAAGAATGTGTCTTCCTTGCTGCTTGTAAACTACATAGGAGCCAAAGAAATCTCACCTGAGCCATTCATAGCTGAAGCCCATGGCATAACTAAAAGTAGACAATTAAAAGCAAATAATACATAAAATTCTAACAAGGTACAAAAATTTGGTTTTGGTGTTTGGATGTTTTCATCTCCATGCATGCATGTAATAAGAAAGATTATGGGACTGGAACGTTACTTTGAAGGCATTTAGTGAAATGGGAAGGGTAATGGTATCTGAAAACTGTGAAAGCCCAACCAAAACTATCAGACTGCCTTCAAAATCAGGGCTTTTCTTTAGTCTCTCTCAAGTTCCCAGTTATCTCTATCACTTGGGACTTTGATGAGACACCTTTAGTGTCTTTCATATGAAGACTGCAGACTCAGAAATGCAAAGAAGGGGGAAAATATTGCTGCTGAGTGGGTGTAGCGTAAATGGGACCTGACATAACTTGAATCTTTGATCATGAACTCCCATTGTGGTGGAAGCCAAGCCTCTTCCCATATGCTCCCTGAAAGCACATTTCTTAGACTATGTTGTTCCACTTAAAACTTTTTTTAGAAAAAGGAGTCATGGTTGTACAGCATTTTCTTGTAACTTTGTGTTGTCCTCAGGAAAGAAGGATCATTAAATACTGCAGATGAAGCTGCACAGGTACCAGTCTCAACAGGATTAAGGGAGAGAAGGACAGAAAGTCTGACCATACACCACTGCAGCACCTTGTTTTGAACGTGTCTCTCAAACACAGAGGAAACGTTCAAGGTCATAGTTGTCAAGGAGGCAAGAAACATGAACTCAAAAGTAGTTTCCTTTATCATCAAATATTCCAAAATATTTGAAACAAAAATACAGTAGAGGAGATGGCTAAACTGGATCCATTAATTCCTCAGTTTTGTTTCAGAACAATCTGTAGTAAAATTGTCCTGATCATTGATTGTACAGGTGGCTTAATTCACAATCTACATCATAATAGCTCTCTTTGAAAGTACACAGAATTTGGAAAGTTAAGTAAACCCAAACACGGATTTCTCAAAAACAGTTTATGTGAGATAAAGCAATTTTCATTCTATTACAAAATAGTTGGTTTTCTAGACATTGGAAGAAAATTAGGTTTCTCATTCTAGTGCAAGTTTTTACAGTTTCCATGAAATTTTTCTAAATAAGTGTATTGGGTTTGCATGGAAGAGGTTTTAGTACTGGGGGTCTACAGGGGTGGCTTCTGTGAGAAGCTGACAGAAGTTTTGCCCCACGTCTGCTAGAGCCAAAGCCAGCCAGCTCCAAGATGAACCTGCCACAGGCCAAAACAAGCCCATGAGCAATGGTGGTAGCACCTCTAGGATGTATTTAAGAAGGGGGGAAAGCAGTGCAACAGAGAGCGAAGTGAGAATATGAGAAAGAAACAGCTCTGCAGACACCAATGTCAGTGCAGAAGAAGGGGTAGGATGATCTCTAGGCCCCAGATCAGATTCCCCTGCAGCCCGTGGTGCACACCATAGCAAGGCACCCCATGGAGGTCACGGAATTATAGAATTAAAGATGATTTGGGTTGGAAGGGACCTTAAATATGACCTAGTTCAAACATCTCTGCCACAGACATCTCTTCCACTAGACCAGGTTGCTCAGAACCCTGTGCAGCCTGGCCTTGAATGTCTCTGGGGATGGGGCATCCACAGCTTCTCTGGGCAAGAATGACCTTCTACAGCCATATGTTGTAGGCTGAAGAAAGGAGAGGTGGATGGAAGGTATTTAAAGATATATTTTCCACATTATTCTACTCTGATTTGATTGGCAATAAATTGATTTCTCCAAGCTGAGACTGTGGTGCCCACAACAGTAATTGATCTCTCCTTTTCTTTGTCTTGAACCCACGTTTTCCCTCATCCCATCCAGCTGAGGAGTGAGAGTGATAGAGGGCTTGGTGAGCACCCAGCATCCAGCCACGGTCAACCCATGCCAATGAGCTAAAGAAGTTTTGTCTTGATGTAATTTCTAGAAGATCTATAAAACACTGATCACACTCAAACTCAGAAAGAAGTATATGAGATTCACTGTCGAATAAAGTATTATTAGGTATTGTTCGATTCTGGTTGCAGGTTTTTTTTCCCAGTATCTTTGTTAAGGATTTGTATGAAGAAATATAAAATGCATTTTTTTAGCTTGCAGAGGATAAAAATTTTAAGAGGACTGTGTGTACTCTGGAGTAAATTTTTTAAATACATCCCATTTTCACCAATGTACTTCAGGAAAAACTTGGATTAATTGCAACATATCCACAGGAAAGCAAGGAAAATTGTCAAAACTGAGACTAAAACATTTTCACAACCAAAAACTGAGAGACTCGTTTCAGAAACAGAAATGCAGATAGAAAAGAAATCTAACAGCAGTCTTCAGTTACGTAAGGGATTGCTCTGAGGATGAAGGGAAAAAACTGTTCTCCAGGCCTACGAGAGATAGGACAAGAATGAGTGGCTTTAAATTATGCTGGAGGAGACTTTAGAAAACATCTTCTAATGATAAGGATAATTAAGGAATGAATATATTACTTAGGATGAGACTGAATCCTCTTTAGACATTTTTAAGGACAAAGAAAGATATCTGTCTAGAATATTTTAAATATCATCTATGTGTCTTGGGGGATGGAGGGATAGAATGGAATAGATGGAAGCATTCTTGAGTTCCCTATCTTACTTTCCAATCTCAATATAATTTCTGTGAATTAGACCCAAGAAGGACTCAGAATACACCTGCAGTTCTAGCTTCCACTCTGTTACCTGAATTGGCCAGTTTGTATGTGTTAATTGTTGAATGTTGTGGCTCCAGCTCACACTGCAGAAAAAAATCAGATGTGCAAGTGGTTAAGTCCTGGAAGCTCTGTGCTGACCAAAATTTGAAACAAAACTGTATGTAAATAAAAAGGTAGTAAACACAACAAGGAAAAATGAAATATACATGAGTTTGAGTGCTTGTAGTTAGTGGTGGAATGTATGGTCATACAATACTCATACTGTGAATTTCTTGTATGATTTTTGTCCCTGTATTTTCTGGATTCATCCTGACAAAATTTGGCCAGATAAAATAAATGGTAGATATTTTCACTAAGCCTCATGGCCAAACTCCTTCAGTATTCATTGAAGGAAAAGTACCTTTGAGATAGATATCTAAGACCAAAAAAAAAGGGGTTTTTTTGGAGCACATCTCTCCTTTAAAAGTTTGGATGATTAACTTAGACAACTACACTATAAACAGCTAAAATTAAGTAACATTAATCCAGTCCTGAGTATTAAATATATTGACTTATCCTTACCAAATGATTTGTCATTTATTCTTCACTTCTGTGTGTTTTGGATTTATAAAATCTCACCCTAATATGAATTCCTATAGTGGAAGTAGCTTTCTGAAAGTAGCTCCAGCAGTGTCTGGGGGTTTTGGGATCATAGCAAATCTTGGGAATGGGATTTATTCCTATTTGAAAATTACCTGGCCCTGAAAGAGAAGCAAATGAATTTGCATTTCAGTAACGTGCCGTATATGATCCCATATAAGCCCATCTTTGGAAAAAACCCATGTTCGTCAGAGATGTTTTCTATGTCTGTGGTCATAGCAAATATATTGCATATGCTCTTTCCAAGTTTATTAACCTGTTATCTTGGTGATTCAATATTGTTAGTCTGCTAACCAGAGTATAATACAATCGTAATATGTAAATATTGCATCCTCATCATTGTAGAAAATTAATGATAGGTTACTGCACAAAAGTTCCAAAATAAAAATTATTACTGGGGGTGCTACTGTTTGGAGCAAACAGCCACTTTGCTATCTGTCTTCTGGCAAGACCATCAGAAATGTGCTTAGAAGGTTGGGGAAATTGTTTCCCAGAATGAAAAGGCTGCTGGAAGATGGAAGTTACTGAAATGTAATTATATCGGTGTAATTGATCACTGAAGTATTTTCTGGTGATAGCAAGCAAGCAAGCAAGAAAAAAAAAAAAAAGGAAAAAAAAGAAGGAGAAAAAAGGAAAAAAAATGCATTCCAACAGAAAAAATAAGTCAAGACAGTGCTCATCTATCTCTTGTTTATTCTGAACATGCTGAAAGATATTTGGCTATCAGATTTTACTTTTTATTGAAATTGAAATAAATGAAATCAAATCATTGCCTGCTGAAATGAAATTGATTAGTGGAAAGCCTGGCTGAAGACAAATAAAAAAGCCTAAAAGGCAACGGAAATTTTGAAATCAAAAAGATTTCTCATTATTTCAGTTACTTAAATGGAGGAAGGTTGTGTATAGGCTCCAATTACAGCAGTGTTGCAGTGGGTAGGAGGAATCCTGGACTACAAAATTGCCCATTTTATACACTTCAGCCCCCAGAAGATATCTGACTCTGAAGCAGTACTAATATCTCTACAGCACCAGGTACACATATGCTGTTATTTTTCTGTGGGTGATGCATTTTTTGATGAAAAAATGCCAGTGGGTTGTGGAATGAGGGAAGAAGGCTTAAAAAAATCTGAGATTTTGTTTGTAATGTATTTAGCTGTAGTATCAACCCAAATACATAGATTTCTTTCAGTAGGCATCTCCAGCTTTGATTTTACAGGAAGTAAATAGATTAAGTTTTCATTTTAATGATTGACAGTGGTGGGGGGGAGGTTCATGGGTTTTTTTCCTCAATATTATGACTGTGTGTTATCTTTTGGGAAAAAAAAAAAAACAAAAAAAACAAAAAACGAAAAGAAAATAGCAGTATGGTATATCATCACAATTCCACCTGACCAGATAACAGGCAAGCAAGGAGAGATCAAGGGATCAAGGACACAAAATCTTTTCAGACTTGCCCTGTCTCTGCTTTGGTTCCAGGATATTGAGGTGAAATTGCTATGACTGGTCCTTAAGCAGTTGTTAATAGTGTCTAGATTTAAGCAATGACCAACAAAACTCAGTTGGCAGACTTCTCATTGCAAGTCATTTGAGGAAAATTCCCCAGAATAAAAGCCCATAAAGAGGAAAAAGTAGTCCTTCTTGCATATAATGTCCTTGCATTTGGGAATTATCTCAGCTGTGTTTTCAGGAAGTTGTGTTAGTGTTTAATTTTGTTTATAGATATGCTGATCTAAAAAAAAAAAAAGGGCAAGCTCAGTGAAGGACCAGGAACTTCTTGATACACATTTCCAGGCTTTAGTTATGCTTGGGCACAACCGTTTATCTTTTTTAACAAATGAGTTATCTGCATTTCAAAGTTGAATTAGATCATGAGGAAGGTTTACTATAAAAAATTGTATATATATATTTTTATATATATTGGCATAGTCCTAAACATTTTCTTAAATAATATTGTTTAGAAAAACATGGATTGTGCAGCTTAGCTGATATGAGCTAGCCTAGAGATTTTTTTTGTTTGTTTGCTTTTATGCAATAAATAGTATTTAACAATAAATGGGAGGGAATATATTCCAGAAAATGAATCATTCATCAGTCTGTAGCACGACTGAGGATAAGCAGCAGGTAAACAGAAAATAAATACCTTTTAGATGACAGCTATAATATTCATGCCTGCTGTC
>VZTR01002711.1:47279-70511 GCA_013400775.1 Chaetops frenatus
CAGGCTTTAGTTATGCTTGGGCACAACCGTTTATCTTTTTTAACAAATGAGTTATCTGCATTTCAAAGTTGAATTAGATCATGAGGAAGGTTTACTATAAAAAATTGTATATATATATTTTTATATATATTGGCATAGTCCTAAACATTTTCTTAAATAATATTGTTTAGAAAAACATGGATTGTGCAGCTTAGCTGATATGAGCTAGCCTAGAGATTTTTTTTGTTTGTTTGCTTTTATGCAATAAATAGTATTTAACAATAAATGGGAGGGAATATATTCCAGAAAATGAATNCTTTACTTGAGCAAACTATCTTTCTAAAGATTAGGAATTTTGCTTGAATAGAAATGCAGCATTCAGCATCTGAGAATTATCCCAGGTTTGTTTCAGAGATGTTTGCCTTCTAAGATGTTTGCAGAAACCAATTTTTTTTTTAACTTGTCAGCTGTAGCCAATTATTTTGGACAAATAAGCATTCTCTGCAGTATCTCTAATTTTTATCCAACTGAGCCTGTGAATGCTTTTATTCATTTTGTGTAAACTTCATCCTTGTCACTTTGTTATATTAAAAATTTTTTGTTGCACACTGAATAGATGGCCATGCCACTGATGGCTTGTATAGGGATTCTGAACTCTTCTGATGGAGAATATCACACCATATCCACTTACTGCTGTTTAGCTGTGTTGTACCTGTATCTGAAAACCTTCATCTAAGTGCCAGCTTAGATGGAAGTTCCAGAAGAAGAAGTTCCAGAAGCTTCAAATACCTAAGTTAAAGCAGTTGCTAATGAAATGTGGCAAGTGAAACCTTGATCCAAGATAGAATAAAAGGTTTTCTATGTGTTTGTCTGATATTTGTCATGCTTTATGCTGGGATAAATTACCAGTTTCATCAAAACACATCTTAGTGAAGTTGTCCAAATGAAATAAGAAAGGAAGCTGAGAATGTCAATTGCTGTTTCAAACACCATTCATTCTGAATCAAAGAAAATGTTAATTAGTGTCAGGAAGCTGAATTAAGTACATGTTGACTGCCTTGGAAGCAAAGATTAAGTCAAAGTTACAGTGTAAGTGAAGTAGGAACCTCTGTAACATTGGAGTGGTTTTAATATATGTCTATATATGGAAATGAATAGGAAATGAAGCAAGAAATACAATGTTGGGAAAGAATCTCATCATGATTTGCAGAGATAATTACAGGCAAAAAGGAGATTGAATATAGCAACAGGAAAAGCAGAATAATTATGCAGCAATTAACAAGAAAGCTGATGATTCTTGGTAAAAAAATAACAGTCATCGGGTTAAAAATATATGCTGAGTACAGAAATGTTTTAATACTCAATACATTGAGTATTTGAATTAATTTTCCTGCAATAAAATGCTGTTTCATAAAATAAATGTCTCTTATTTCATAAAATATGTTCTGCATTTTATGTATTTGTTATAATTGTTAGTATTTTTATCTAAAATATGTCATCTGGATTGGAGGAAAAAAACCTAATAAATGTTCATTTTGGAGTGCTGGTGCAGAATGTCATAATGATAAGAAAATACACATTTTAAGTTAATATTTCAAAGACTGCAAATGTTAATAGGAGCCAGCAGAAAAATAGCTACTCCTAGATTTGAAAGATTTGTTTCTCATGTGTCCAAAAAACTTCATAATCTAGTAACACTGTTGTCTACTTTTGTTTGACTGGAAGCAAACTCAGATTTTAGTAAGTCTTCTGCTAATTAGTTAGTTAGTAACCATGCACTCAAAAGTGCTCTTTCTGAAATGTAACTTACAAAGATTTCTCTTGAAATCTGTGGGAATATCTCCTAGTTCTTCTACAGGGAATCTGTCATGCAGTGGCACCTTTAAATGCATTAAAATGACACCTGGGGGCCACTGCACTCAGGAATGGGACTCCCTTATTGAAGAGGGGAAGAGTCTACCACTGGGTAGCCACATCACTAAGGAAAAATTTTAAGAGGTGAAATCTTTCATTTAAATCTAGTGGGGAAAATTCTGCCAGCAAATGAGTTAAAAGCCACAATACTTCCTATTGTGGTTCTAGACAGGAGGACCTTCTCTGAATTGTGTCATTTTTATGAACATGTTTTTGACAAACTTATCTGTCCTTCTGTTCTTTCTGGTTTTTTAAAATATTAACTCTGGGTGTGAGGTGTGCAGACTTCATTGCTTTAAACAAATTCCCCACTTACACTGGATGAAAAATAGAATAATACATGCTTCCTGCTTCAGAAGTTGATTGAGCAAGTCAAGGTTTGCAAGCTGTCCTAAGTCATGTCATAAGCTGGCCTTCTACCTCTGTACTGCACATCCCCAGTGAGAAAAAACCCAAGAAGTTGAGGGGCTGGTGGGCCAGGGCAGCCTGAGACTGCAGGCAGAGAATTTGCCCTGCAGGTTCAGGAGGAGACCTCTGACAGGACACTGCCTTTCCCATCTGAGAATGGCACAGCACGGGGGACATCAAATACTGGTACTGATAAATAGCAATAATCCTGCCAGTAGTAAGAGTTAATGCTTCTCTGGTGCCCTTCTTTCATTGGCCTCTAAACTCTTTGCATGCATTGATTCAAGCTATATGGAAGCTCTGAAATAGTTCAATATAATTTCTGTTCATGTATCTATACTGGCATATAAATGTATATATATAATTAAATGAAACAAATAATTCTTGCTAGGGAACATTAAAGGCTGCTTGAATTAAGTGTTGTTATTAAAAAAAACCAACCCAAACTGGAGCATTTGAATGCTTTTGTGGTATGTAAGTACTTCTGCTGAATGACTAGGCTCAAATTTTTCCTTTGCTGTGCCATGAAATGCCCAGATACAGAAACTGTACAAAACTAATCCGAGAAGCTGAATGAATGTTTGAGTGGAAGAGTTTGTGTGTAGGAATCATATGAAGATTATCCATAATGCTTACTCCCAGCATTCTGATCATAGCGATTGTAAATTTTGTTAGTTGCATACCGTGCACTAATCATGACAAGCAGCATAGGTAGGGATACAAATATTCTCTTACTCCTTTCCCTGCAGGAGCAAATGGTAAGAGACATAATATTGATTGAGGACAATTCCTACTAAAAAACCACAATTATTGTGTTACTAGTGTGTTGTATCCTTCTCTTCTAGGTTATTCAATACTTCAAGCAATTATGGAAAAAGCAGGACAAAATAGCTGGCAAGTCAGTGCCATCTGTGTGGAGAATTTTAATGATGCCAGCTACAGGCGGCTTTTAGAAGATCTGGACCGAAGGCAAGAAAAGAAATTTGTAATAGACTGTGAAATAGAGAGGCTTCAGAATCTCTTAGAACAGGTAACATCTGCTTTTATGTTACTGTAAACGCATTACTGAAACTCCAGATGAGATTGTACTTTGTTTATTTTCTCAATGGAAAATGAAATTCATTTTTTTTCTTCCATACTTCATAGGCTTATATTTGTATGACTGCTTGCCTCTTCCATTTTATTTTCCTACCTAGTACTTGTCTTAGTAGCCAGTATGCCAGGACAGTGACCCCTCCTTTCCCCCTCAGGAGCTTGGCGGTGAAAGGTGCCAGCATTCAGGGCAGCTGCACATTTGGTCCCCCTTCCCAGCACCTCCCTGACTGATACCTCCTGCATCAGGGTCAGAGGGCTGGGGGAGCAACATGGTGCTGCTGAATTGCAAGTGTGTTCTTAGTCTGTACCTTCATGGGGGTAAAGCTCTGCTTTGTTTGAGGTGGAAAAAGAAAAGTTTTTAAATCCATTATTCTTTCTGTTTGCCAATTAGCATAGGTCATGTATTTCTAGCAGTAGAAAACTTTATAATTATTGTTATTATTTAAATGGATAGTTTTATCACTTTAGCAGGGTATTTAGGAACATGAAGAGCAGTGAGTAAAAGTGCTATTGAACTGGGAAGAGAGGTCAGGTTCTTCCATCTGTTACTCATGGAAACATGCTACTGGGGAAAGAAAATACTGGGTCAGACAGACTGGCTTGCACTGGGTAGTATCTACACCAGTGTGCAATGTGAATATCAAACCCTGCTGCTCTGATGTGCCAAATCTGTCTCAGTATAGTGTTCATGTGTAAGCTGTTTCTTAAATTATGAAAAAAATTAAATGATGCTTTGAAAGAAAAATTTTGCCAAATGACAGGAAAATTACTTACGGTGACTATCTGCATCTCTTATGATCCCACATATTACATTGCTGTGGTGCAAGTTCACTGTTCAGGGCCTCCTGCTGCTGCAGGAATTGCAGGGAATGAATGCCATCTGGTGGTGCTGGACCCTTTGCCACCACTGTGCTTCTCTTGGTTAATGCATTAGAGAATTCTGAAGATTTTTTTCCAAAACCATTCATGATGCATCTGCCTCTGAAGTCACAGAAAAATGAAATGTCAATTTTGATACAGAGATTCATAAAGTAGTACTCATAAATGCATAAAATAGTACTCAGTGTCATACATACATCAATTTTGCTTTCACTGGCAAAAGGTAAAGAGGGAAACTGAGCATTGATAGTGTGGCTGATATAAGAAGGACTTTTTCTATTACTATTGCCAAGAAAAGAACAGACAATGCTGTATTGCTACAGATAGTCATTTGGCCATTATATTCTTCTTCATTCTGATTGCCATCATGTTTTAACACATACTTTCCATAGCTTATAATTAAATCCTCCCCCAGTTCAGCCTGCATTATAGTGAAACAGAACACCCGTGTGAGGGTCTTCTAAATTACATTCAGAAAACCAATTTCTGCCTCACCTCTGCATGTGCACATGATGTTACCTGATTTCTTTTACATGGCATGCAAATGAGACATAGAAAATGTATGTTCTGTTACCACAAGTCTTGAAGTACACCCACCATCCTGTGTAGGTGTTCCTACTGACTATCCACCCCATTTCAAAGAAAAATGAAGTCACTGAGTACATGTTTGGATCTCACTGATCTCACATGTGCATTTTATTTGCATCCAGGTGCTGCTACTTCTTTTTCTTCTAGATCAGCACCTGCATAGTTAGTTCATACAGGTCTGGATTTTGCATGCCTAAAATAGGCAGTTAATGCAGGCATGCTAAGAAATAAAAATGGAGTGCGTGGCCACAACACACTGAATCAGACATGGTGACTTTGTCTCACACCTCTACAGGACAAGCCTGGAAGGTAATTGAGCTGTTTTTTTCACTAACTGCACAGAGAGAGTTGGGGGTAGGAGTTAACACCTAACATGCAGCATGCTTGTATCACTTTTAGGAAGTGATTTATCTGGCTACTGTCTAATTTTGGGTGGGATACATTTCACATAGGAAATGAGCTTTTTTTGTGCTTACATTTATTTGCTCCTAAGTGTAAAATCTTTGCCATAAATCTGTGCTAGTGAAGTGAAAGAAACTGGCTTGTGGGCTTACAGATTTTTTTCTTCTCTCAGTAGTCACTGTCTATAGATATAATATATAGATATCTATATTTGCATGACCTAATTAAATTGGAAGTCATGTATCATGTGAATTTCCTTCTTCCCCAATATGCCTGGAGATTCTCTCCATCCTTCTAAAGGACAGTCACTGTGAAAGCAGGAGTGGCATTGCAGCCAGGCTAGAGAAGGTATGCAGCAGAGCTGCAGCTTTACTCTCTCCTGTGAGAGTGCTGGTCTTCCTAGACAGGCTGACCTACAAATGGGCCATGGGCAGTCAGAAGCAGTCTCAAACACAAAAACATTGTTTTCAAAAAAATAGGAATGAAGAAATTAGTAAAAAAATATTTAGCCCATTGTAGAAAATGCAAAATAACAACCATTTTCAAATATCAGCCATTGACTTTTTCACTTTGCTTGAGGGCTTCAATAACCCTGTAGCAGACAGGTAAGGTGGCTTCACAGATAGACTAAAAGTTGGCATGTTCCTCCCTGCATACACAGAGGAATTGATTAAGCTTCAGTGAGTCTAATTAACTCAACTTCTTTCCTGCCTAGTTCTCCTGTAATTGAGAAACTAAGTTGTGACTTTACTGTAATACTTTGCAATGTACAAGTAAATGTTCTGCAGAACATTTAGGAAAATTAATTAAATCTCAGTAATGAGACCATAACTCAAAGTGTTTTGCCCTTAAATCTACGCTAATAAAGGGAGGGAAGCTGGTTTGTGGGCTTGTGGGTTTCTTTTCAACTGACTGCCCGTGTATGTGCATATTCATACTTCTCATGACTACCTCATGGAGACTGGAGACTTTTTCACTGGCTGTGTTGTAGAAGTGAGCTAATGTGCTCCTCTCCTGCCCATACCTGCCGCCCACTTATCTGACCTGGTGTTTTCTGCTTGCTGCCCTCTTCACCTGACAGCAGAGAAAAACAGCACTTTGTGTTTCCTCACTTCTTGTACAACTTTATTGTCTCCATATCCTTTTGTCCCCTATATTTCTTAGTTTATTCATTTTTCTCATTTGTTTTCTCATCTCTGTGTACATTGGGATGTGTGTGTAGAAGCTACCCCCCACAGTCTGTATCTGAAGCTTTTCTTCACAGAAAACTTCTTTCCTGGAACGCAGTGATGTACCTGAATTAGAGACTCCTCCCATGCACAACTTAGGATGTGTAATTTTTATCATGAAATATTCATTTTGGGTTTTATCTATCTGTGATGTTTGGGCAGAGCCAAGTCTGTATTTCTTTTTATTGTGAAATACAGAGAAATGGAGTTTCATTTTCAGATTTCCATTTTAGCAAGGGACAGTAGGGCTGCCATTACGTTAAATCCAGAAGATGGATTCAGCCTGCACTTAAGAGTTTATATCTGGTTTGCTTGGGTTGCTCCCTCTTGCCTTCATCTCAGCAAAGGTTTCAGACCTTACCTCTCAAGGATATGCCAAGACTGTGATGGTTTTCTTAGTAAAGCTGTGCTCCTCTTCTTTGGTCTTGTTCACCCACACAAGACAGAATTTGAGCTATTTGGGGATAATTGGAAACATTTTGCTTGGTTTTGCTGTTAGTGCCTGTTGGCATGGCTGAGCTCAATGCCCTG
This sequence comes from Chaetops frenatus, assembly GCA_013400775.1. NCBI lineage: Eukaryota > Metazoa > Chordata > Aves > Passeriformes > Picathartidae > Chaetops > Chaetops frenatus. The sequence continues at coordinate 54,305 of VZTR01002711.1, forward strand.
TTTAAACATAAAACTGAAGCAAGACATCCATTTCTGCACACATCAAAGAGTCGTTGCCTCTATGATCAGTAAGAGAGACTTCAGCCTGAGTTAGCAGATCTCCACCTATGCTTAATAATCTGCTGTAATTTAAGCCTGCCAATATAATTTGAGCTCCTTTTCATCCCTTATTCTCAGAATGGTGAAAGAACACCTTACCTTCTTAACAGCTTACAACAATCAACCAGGAAAACATTTTTGTTACCTGGAAGTGAAACTCATCCTTTACACTCCTCTGGCAGACCTTACCATCCTGCATCTGGGGCTCTGAAAGCCTGACTATTGCCAGAAGTGTTTTGTTTACTTGCCCACGTTAAGTGATGCACAGGATTTGCCTTTGGAAGGGGAAGAAAGTCTGCACTCATTTTAATCGACCAGTGTAGTCCTGGTGTGTGGCTGGGGTGGTGTGGCTCTGGGCATGGACTGCTCCTTCCCTGTAGCCTCTCAGGGCAGCTTTGGCAGTGCTGATGCTTTGGGCAGACCCATAGTCTGTAACACAAGGGGATTCAGTGCTTGACATAACCACTGCTCCTGACCTGCAGAAATAATCCAAAACCAGTGTGTTTCACTGCTGAGCAGGAGCCCCCAAAGAAGTAAAAATAAGATGGAAAGTGTCTCTGTCCATGGCATGGGGGTTGGAACTTGATAATCTTTAGAGTCTCTTCCAATTCAAAACATTCTAGGATTCTGTGATCTTACAAAGATCTGTTCCATGTCAGCTTTCCATGCAGCTTCCAGAAAATGTGTTTCCATTTTGGAGAAAGCACACCTGTGCTTGATGGTTATAGAAAACTTTTAATGCTTAAAAAAATGCATTCTAGAACCTTGTAAGTTATCCCATTAAATCTGGTTAAGGTGTCTCCAGTTATTTACCTGACCCTCTGTTTCATATGTTCATACACAACCATATTAAAAAATGTGCAACAAGTTTTTAATTCAAAACATAAACCAGGATAGCCCTTTATTTGTGTTGCATAAGTAACTAGAGACAGAGGAAAGGCCCCATTTTCCTACAGGCATGAAATTAGAGATTGTTTTTACCATTACCTTTACAGATTACCGGGACAAGACAGAGAAAGGGAGCTAAAACAAAGACAGAGAAAAATAAAATGATATCTCCACAGTTTTATGTAACAGCTATAGCTTATATATCAGAATGCATTTCTAGTGATTCATTTTCTGTCAAGGATCATTATGTCCTTGTTTACTGACATCCCTTTTTTCACGGCACTTTAGGCAGGTGGTCTTTTAAAAGTACAAAAATATTCTGTTTGAATGAAAGGATGAAAGTCAGTGAAAGGGATGGAAAATTCTTTGCTCCTGTGTCTCTTCTTTGCAAGCTGTGTTTCTAAAGTGCTCCCCTGAATTTAATACAGAGAGCTTTCTGCTTAAGATGAAATGAGTCCTTGAAGTCCATTGTAACATGATTTCCAGTTCCTTCCAACTACTCCACTAACACTGGCAGCAAGCTGCACAGCATCTGAGCAACCCAGGCCAAAGGAGTCATTTGCCACATATGGCACAGCAGGAAACACACAACTGTTCATTGAGAGTTTTGCTTCTTTTCTTACTCTTTTTCATGTAATTTTTTCTTCCTGCCTTTTAATAATAGTGTACCTGTTTTCATTTCTTGCTCATTCAGTGAAAATCAGAAGTCATGTCAGCCTAGGGCTGAGGGGTATATCTATTAAAATTAGAAAGTCATTAGATTAAACTTATTATATATTTACTGAATTTCTGTCTGAAATGCAGAATCCCCGTTTCAAAATAAATATGCCAACAAAAGAAATGTGGGCTTATTTATTACTGAGAAAGCTCAAATGAAACTAATACCACACACCTATTTAAGTTGAAGTTATGAAACCCCAAGCCAGGCTCCGCAGTCTACAAAATAATTATTTTTTAATTTTTATTTTTCCCACAGAATTTTATTCACATTAGTACTTTTTTTGTTGCTTAATTTGTGTAAGTACAATCTGAAAAAATCCAGAAAATACATACAACAAAAGGGAGTGGTGTTTAGAAGTACTAAAACAAGTGATTTCCCTTTGGTTTTTCTCCTAGACCACCTTTTCCTCAAGCACCATGGAAGTTTTCTTCCCAGAAGTGTACTGAGCAAGAAAGAAAAGGCAATTAACTATGGCTAATCAAGAAATGTGTGGAAGGTGTCAGTACCCATGTGCTGACTAGTAGCTGTGTCAGCCAGGAGGTGTAGTGTCTGGGTGCTTCCTGTCCTTTTGGTGGCTAAAACAGATGGGTCTCTATTCTCCACCCAGCAGCCAGTAGTAATAAGAACTGAACAGGCTTAATGCCTTCGATGTCTTAGACAGTGTCTTAAAAATACTGTCTTCCTTTAAAATATAGCTGAAATTGACATATGTGTTAAAAAATATTTTACTGGAAATTTGATAAACAGACCCACAGACAACTCAGTAGGAGAAAAGTGATTCCCTTATGAAAGATTGCTGAAAATGTATAGCTAAACACACACATTTAAAGAAATGTCATGGTGCTTTCTCCCTAGGTTGTACTTGCATTTAATTTTTTGGGATACTTTGTCTACAGTAAATACATATCATTAATTTTTTTCAGTATTTCTTTCTTTGCTGTTTTGCAAGCAGTTCTGAAGTGTAATAAAACAATGAAATTGTCAGATTTGCAGACTATCATACAAAATAATTTTGAAGATTCCAGTGAAAACGTCTTTTATTTGTTCAACCACTATATTTGTTCTTTTTGCTTCTTCAGAGAATAATAACCCTTACTACTGGGGAAGAAGATTGTCATTTGTTCAGCCATAGCTGATCTCACAGCTATTTTTTTTAGTTTGTTCAGTGCTCAGAAATGTGTTCAGGTATACAATGCAGTCAATACTCCAAGCAGATTTGATAATTACACTGAAAAGTGTAAGCTAAAAGTCATTTCGATCATGAGGAATAGTGTTATTAACTATAAATATTTTAGCCCTTTTCTTCTGGTCTTTCAATAATTTTTTTTCTTTTTGCTGTTAATCCGTACCAAAAGGACATGTAAAATGATGTAAGGAAGCTTTCAAAAGCATGAAGTTCTGAAATTGGAAGTTAAATTTTGTTCCCCTGTTCCTTTTTCTGACAGAATTCTCATTGCCAGCACATATTTAGCACTGAAGAACAAATAAGATATCAGGAAAAAACAACAACAACAACAACAACAACAACAACAACAACAACAACAAAAAACTGGACTCTTAGAGTGGTGGGATTTGTTTTCAGACAAATTTTGAAGTTGCTTTTGAAATTCAGACTGTGAAGTACTGACATGAACAGTTCCATTTCACAAACTAAGTAAAAGAATAATTGGGATTGAAAGTCGCCTCTGAAGATCACTCCTGCTGCTCCTGGAGAGGAGCTCCTTAGAACAGGTCACTCATTTGGCCAAACTTTGAATGCTTCCAGGGATGAATATCCCATAACACTCTTATTTCCTGTTTCACTACTTGACTACCTCATATAAAAAAATAAATTCCTCATATCTAGCTGGAAATCTTTTGTCCTATGTCCCTTGCATTTTGTCCTACTGTTGTACACTTCAAGGGAGAGTCAGGTACCGTCTTCCTCGCACTATCCCATTGGGTATTTATAGATATTGCTCTGCCTGAGCTGTTTGTTCTCCAGGCTGCTCCAGTCACAGCTCTCCCAGCTTCTCCTCATATGACAAGCTTCAATACCCTTTGTGGAGTTTCTCTGGACTGTTTCAGTATGTCCGTGTCTCTTTTGTCCTGGGGAGCCTAGCAGTGGGCACACCATTGCAGAGGAGCCTCAGCAGAGCTGAGCAGAGGGGCGGGATCACCTCCCTCATCCTGCTGGAAGTGCAGTCCAGTGGAAGTTGGCTTTCTCTGCTGTGAGGGTGCATGACTGGCACATGGGAAACAAACCAGAAGCCCAGGAGCTTTCTGGAAAAGCCTCTTCTTACCCAGTGTGTACCCAGCCTGTCCTGCTGTGCTTGGTGAGAGAGGCTGAGAGTCAGGCCATGAAATAAGGCAGAGGTGTATACAGATGAGCTCCTTTGATTCACAGTACTCTTTTTTACACACCTATAGGCAGTTCTTGAGCTAGAAATACCTTATAACTGAGTGAACTGTGTATCATCTTGTATTGAATCTTGCAAACCCATAATGTGCTTGCATCAGAAACAGTGAGAAGGAATACCAGGGTGATCAGATAAACCCCTGTGCTACATTGTGTGACTGCACCCAAAAAGTCCTTCACTAAGCCAGGCAGATACTTCTCCAGCATTTTTGTTCCTTATTCTCTGCTACTGAGTACTCTGCTACTTTTTCCTTATTTCTGATAGCCCTCTCAGGCCTATTTTTACCAGAAATTCAGTTTAATTGTGTCTCCATAATGACCTTTACGTGAAGCCGAGAAAAGCAAGCTGTAACACAAGCTAACTGTAACTGCATTTGTCTAGGACCTTTGTGTTTACTTCTTTCTGAAAGAGAATATTGCTACTCCTAATTTCTGTTTTCTAGGGCTTTTTATATGCAGTATCATATGCAGTAATGTGACAGTGTTTGTTTCTATATTTATACAAACAGATATGTCCATAATCACAGCCACATGATGAAGACTATATTCAGAAAAGAAATGTTTCTACTTTCTGCATGAATGGCAGTGGATTTCCTTTCTTCTTCCATCTGTAGCAGCTCCATCCTCTCCCATTGTCTCCATCTGACAAAGCTGAAACCTCAGCATTCCGTGTGTTCAAAGCTTTCCAATGTCCACTGTGAACAGCATTTTCTTCTGAATTTTGCATAGTGAATCAGTTTGGCTGTCAGAAATGATCAGTTCTAGCTCCTGGTGTACCAAACAGGCTGATTCCAGGAGTTTTTTCCTGCACCCTGCTCTCCCCAGCCCATAAGAATTAAATAGGGTGTTTCCCAGTAGGTGAGCACTTTTCTCAGCTCTGTCAGTGCTCTATATCATCAAGATCAAGCCTCACTGCTCATCCAGGGCTTATTTGCCTTACAGAGGTGGAAACTATTACAGAGTATCTGGCACAGATTTAGTGCTTCAATGTACACAGCTGAACTGATGCATAATAATAAAAAGAATTACATTGTCCTGTGTACTATTGAAATTTAAGCATGGATGTAAAGTTGTCACAAAGTACTAGCATCATTAATCTTGTAAAAATTGCAAGCCAGTAAACTCTAATTAAAAACAGATAACAATTGTTATTAGCAAGCATAATAGGGAAGTAGCTACCCAGTGTCTTGAATGCTGTTCACACCTGTCTAACTAACTCAGTTGTTCAATGTGGTGTTTGACATCGTTGATTCCTCAGCCTTAAAGAGCCTTGAGATATGTTGCTGAGACATATCATGTATGCGTTCACACTGAAAACCAAATCTCTCTGATAGGTAAAAGGGAGTGCATGGTCACAACCAGAATTAGTGGTAGAAGTAGAATTAGTAAAAGTAGTAGTAGCAGCAGCAGTAGTAGTAGTAGTAGTTAGTATTAACATCAAAATGAAAGCAAAAAAAATTTGTGTGTGGAGAACAGACAGAAGCCAGCATATTCCCCTCCTTCTTCATCTACTCTTTTGTCACAAGCGTGCTGAACTTGAAAAATTTATGTTTGACTGCTGTATTTCTCTAAATTGATCAAGTTGTAAATTTGGCTAGTGTCAAAAATACTTTTGTCTTGTCTTAATTTCCAGTGTGTCTACTAATTGAAGATAGCACTTGGCATTTTTGCAAATCATATTTAGATTACTAGCATACTTAATTTAGGATAATAATAAATTAAAACATGATACTTGGCCATAAATTGCAACATAATACAGGAAAGCAAAAATTAACCAGACATATGAGTTACACAGAGTACTAGCTCAAACATTCCTGCAAAATTTCTTCTGCTTCCCTATTTTTCATGAGCACGGAGGTGTGTTGGTACAAAGGATCACTAGCACAACACAGGTAAGTATCAAGAGACAACATGTCTTTTACATGCAATTTAATAGCATAATGTAGATTTCTTTATCTCTTGTTTCAGGAATGGCATGGGCTGTGTCCAGTTTTCCTTTATGTGTATTATATTTGCATGAATAAAATGCAGGTTTAGTTCTGTTCCCACAGAAGGTCAGGAGCAAAGCATTAGCCAAAGAATTTGGTATGTGCACAGCACACAGTAGTGTGGGCTGGTAGTAGCATTGTTGGACTTCATACCACTTCAGAGACATATTAGCATTTCTCTGTGTATCTCAGTCCCACAGGGAATGGAAGATTCTTAAAGTGCCTTTTCTTCATCATTCTTTACTCTCCATGTTTTGTTTTTTTCCCCTAGAGGTCTCCAGAATTGCTTCTAAGCAACACTGTAATGGCAATGCAAACTGATAGTTCTTCTCCTTGAAGGAGCCAGCCACCAGCACTGCCACCAGCAGTTTCCTCACCCTGCAGAGCCAGGAGGAGCTCTGCACAGGCTCATTTCTGTGAAGCAGCTGGGATTTTGCACACAGTATTAGTCCCACACTGCACAGTAATAAGAACATATTTTCTTACTGCAGCACACAACTGATGAGGTTTGGACATGAGAAATAGGTTATTTCAGTTGGTGAAAGAGCAAATAGGCAGTAGGAGACAAAGGATGAATATGAATGATTCAAAGGATTTGTGAAGTGACCTCCTTCTCTACACCCTTCGTCACTTTACTTGCTTCCTTTTTCCTTACAAGTCTGCATATCCTATTTAGCATAGGAGTAGGCTTAGAATGCAAACAACTTGAGCAGCAGAAGTAAACCACTAGTCATGCTCAGGGCACTGGTTAATGATCTTTGAGCCGTCTCTCCAGATTTTCTTCCCCAGAAGCTTTCTGCACTGCACAGGGCTCTCTGCTTTGCCAGCTGGTGGTGAGCATGGAGCTGCTGTGGGAAGCCTCGTTCTCTGCCCAGCCTTGTGGGGGGCAGGTGTGCACACTCCTGTTCTGGCTCAGCACCTGCCTTTACAAGAGAGAAAGAACCACTTCTGCTTTGTTTTTTGCCTTCTTTAGCATCCTCTCTAGTGGCTGTCCACCCTTTCCCCAATAAGAATGCCCTTTTCTGAGCACTAGCTTACTTAGGCTTGTTTCTCAATTGCTTCCTTTATGGCTTTGTGAAAGATTCATCCTGGCTTCAGATATTGTATAAAATCCCACTTCAGTTGTGGTTTATATCATTGCCATTTCTGCTGCAATATTTCATGTCAGGTCTCAATCTTCTGCCTTTAACAAGTCTCCACACTTTTTATATTGTATTAGACAGTCTTCAGTTTATTGCAGGTGTTCTTTTTCTTAAGGCAGTGGATTGTGACTCAATAGGAAAGAGGAAAACCTGTGTTGAAGTCCAGTTGGTAATGCACAGCTATCACCGTTTGAAGAGATTTAACTGAAAATAAGTCCTTTTCACTCCAGCTGTACTGACCTCCATCTTCTGGAAATCATAACAAGGGACATTTCATGCTACAGGAGTTAAGCATTATTTTAAAATGAGTTATGTGCAATATCCATTTCTCAGTAAAAGAGAACAGAGGATGACTTGGGGCCAGATTCTCTGTTCAGATGCTGATGCAAGTTTGCAAGTGGTTTTATCAAAGTCAGTGACCCTACCACACACAGGGGAGAAAAAAGAAAATAAGATACTGGTATCCTTCTTTCCAATAGTAGAACAGTTTCTGAATTTCCTAGACCAGGCTATTGATAAATATATAAATTGAAAGAGCAGTATTGTATGATAAACTCACAAAGTTCAGAGTTGTGTCAAAAGCCTGAGTGGGATCTCACTGGCCCTGTTTTTACCAAACTTTAAAGTCAATGGAGTAATTCTAGTTACTTTTGATAACCACGGGAATTCTGAAATCAGAATAATGTATTTTCATAATTGTGTTATTGTACATCAGGAACTAAAAATTCTCACAATGCATGGTCTTTTTAATTTCTTATTGTATATGTATTTTATAATGTGATTAGATCCTAATGCTGATTTGGGTTTTTTTTGAAGTTCACCTTTCTTCAGACACTTACATAAAAAGTATTATTTGGGAAAAGAAAAAGAAAACAACAAAATTGCGTTAGATTCTGAAATAAACCTGACTGCCTAATGGGCTTAATGGCCTCTCAGTTTTTTTTTTTTTTTTTTNTTTACAGAAATGAGGTATTCAGCAAAAGTGTGACTACAGAGTAATACGGAATGACTGTTGTCTTACCTGTTAATGGCAATTTGGGAAGCAGATTTTATTTTCTTACTCATTCTTCTTAATCCTGATGAATATTTAATAATTTCTTTGATTTTACAAATAAAAATATAAAAGAGTTCCAATTCTAGCTACTAATCACCTTGGTCATTGAACTAAAACCTGCAAATCAACATGCAAAAGCCACTGCAGCATCCTGGTTACACCTGCTCTCAGCCTTCCCCAAAGAAGTCAAAGTTCACCCCTCCCAGTACTTTTTTCCCAAAGTCTCTCTGACTAAGCTGAGGTCACCCTAAACTCCCACTGTGACAAAAGCCAGGTGTACTATATTTGTGTGGCATTTAAGAAGACAGAGCAGGAGTGCAGAGCAAAACCAAACGTTTAGAATGTGCAAGTGAGGAAGTACTGCATGGCACGTAAGTACTAGTGTGCATGATATGTAAATACTGCATACTGCCTCGGACTGCTGGCACTAGGACAGTTTTCAGTCAGAGCATCCTGAAGCAGTGAAGAGCACAGTTACACATACTGAGGGTCCTTCCTGACCTACCATGACCCTGAGCTACTGTATCAGTCATATGCTGGTGTTTCACTGCTTACTTGACCGGCACAGCCCATCTTTGATGCCTTAGCCCTGCTAGGTTTTGCAACTGGCCACAGTGAATGTTGTGTCAAGCTCCTTGATAGAGCCACTAAAGGTCCCTTTAACAGCACTGCCCTCTCTTCTAGAACCTTGCTTTTGAAATGAAGGCAGTTCTCACTGCTCAGCCTTGTGTTGCGTGGATCTGCCACCTGCCCCACAGGTGCTCAGGGCCTGTCTAAGAAAGTGCAGCCCACAGGCGCACAGAGTATCTTAGCTGGAACATGCTCTTCTTTGCAGACCTGGTTCCTGAGTTTCACATCAAGGTTGGACTCAAAATACATGAATTGGTTTTTGTTTGGATGATGCTAAACAAGACGTGCCCTGAAGTGTAGTGTGAGTTCAGTCTGGTGACCAGGTTAGAGGGAGTCCATTGTAAATCTCTGAAATGTGTGCAATGGGTGCCATCTCCTTAGCACCAACACTTTTGCTGTACAGATCTTATCCTACCAGATGCCCTATTTGCTAATGTCGATGTTAGACAGTGCCACTCTACCTTCCCTCTGGGCTGTTATTGAACTTGGCCTTTTGGTCTGAATTTAGGGGTGCACAAGAAAGTACCTGGGTCTTTAAAGTGCCCCCAGACTTAATGGATTTCTATATCAAAAGCTTTCTGGAACATTCTCAGTCTGTCAAAATCTCAGGCCTGTTTTGGGTTCTGGGTAATATCTACTCTCATGTATGGAATGCTTTAGGTTAGTCTCTCAAAACTTTAGCCACTGTTTGCCAGGTAAAGCACAGAGCAGGAAAGTATGAGACTTCACATAAGACTGAGTAACTGTCAAGTTCCTTCCCCTGTTACAAAGAGACACAAGTTTGTTGTCTCAGTGTCTCCCAGGGCAGAAGTGCAGTGAAGCAAAAGGAGATGGTTCCGGTAGCAAGAATTCATATCCTCTTTTGTAGATCATAACCTTCAGATTTGAGTATTTGATAAAGAAAGGTGACTGCATGTGTATTTTGGATACTCAAAACTATGAGATGTTCACAGAAAGCTGTTTCACTAAACAGCCACTTTTTCCCTAAACTAGAACCAGTTCCTGGTTTTTAAAGTCTGTGATTAATAGCTATAATACTTTCTAAATTCAAAATCAGAATTGTACTTAATCTTGGTTGAAAATAGAAACCATTACTTCTCTTTTCTGGCTGTATAATCAACATTTTTAGGGTAAAATTCATCTCAATTAATATTAAGGATATAAAACGTAGGTGTCTACATCAGACCTGATCCCTATCAGCTCTTTTTCTAGTCAATGCAGAAAAATATGCACTTTCAGGGCACAAGCTGTCTAATTAGTTTTACACATGTGCTTTTAGAATAGGATTAATAATTTCCTCAAAGTGCCTGCTCTTTCCACTGACTATAAGGGAAGTTAAGACAACTACGTGATACATAACTGTGTACTTGCATCACTCACCCAAAGAAACAAGTTTTGAGAGAATACAATGAAAATGTAAAAGTTCAGGGTTTTAAAAAATATTATATATTTTTCACATCAAATCCAGGAGTTCTGCAGTAGTATCTACATGCATTTCCTAGGAGCAAGCACAGAAATAAATCTCAGAAAGAGATTTGCCCAAGCTGAGGGTGAATAGATTAAGAACAGATCTGAGGAGAAAGACTTGGGAGGTGTTGAAACTTTGGGTAATCTTTAAGGTCTCTTCCAATCCAAACCATTCTGTGATTCTGTCATCTTAAATGATGTCAGTCCACTTACAAAATTCCAGGTTATGATAATGTATTTATTTTAAAATGTAGTTTTTTTAACCTATATCAGTTTCTCTGTAATGAAGAGGCAAATATTTTCATTACCATGCACTGCTGAATGAGTATAGATGTATAAGCTTTATTGGTATCAGGGATCATATTCCTTATGAAGTCATTGACCCAGCCAGGATGTGAAATTTTTTATTATATGGAAAAATGAATTACTTGACAGTATCTTCCTCACACGTGTTGAGATTATAATAGGGAAAGTTGACTTCTCCCTCTCTGCCACCCCCAATAAAATGATAGCAATGATATTTAATCACTGATGTGGGAGTTTTATTAAGTCCAAAATTTATCTATATGGATGGTAACAATTTGGCTGTGGCTTGGGCATGTAGTGTCTTCTGGGAATTTTTAGGTTTATGTCTTGTTTTTTAATTACAAGCACTTTAGCTCTAGACTATACATATGAAGCAAAGTTTGGGATAGAGCAAAAGGATAAAAGACAAATGACTTATTTAATTTGTTACTTTAAAGTTATGAAATTAAAACCATTTTGACCATATACTTACACCAAATCCTTTGGATTTTCCCATCTACTCTGCTGCAAAAGGGAATTGATTTACTGGAATGATAAGAGTCCAGAATCAAGCATTTTCAAGCCTTAATTCAGATTTAGAGAATGGATTCCTGGATGTCTTTGGTCAAAATATTTAGTCCTTCATCAGCTTTTCTTCATCTCTAAAATGTGTTTTTACTCACTTTTTATAGCACTGGGGAAAAGGGCTACAAGGTGTAGTGAATGTTTGTTCTGACTTTTGAACACAAGGTGTGATCCCTAAAGGCAGGAAGTTGTCGGTTCTTCACGCAGAGTCTAGAGCTAAGATCTCAAAGCAGGAAAGGAGTCAAATCCATAAGCTTCCTGGTACTTACTGAATAACCTGGACATCATGGAAGACTTTTGCTTGTCTCTTATTTATTCATTTGGAGGGAAGCTAAAATGCTTTATGGAGAGGTAAAAATTTGAGCTGCATGCAGATTTTTTTCTAAATGAGTGGTAGGCTATCAAATATGAGTTCAAAGGACTGTACTGCCAACTGCAAGCTGCATGTTACAGGTAGTACTGTGAGTTTCTTTAGTAAAAGCAGCTTTAATTTGTAATGCATCTATTATCACCATTTTCTACTGACAAAACATTACCTCATTTTCTTTTTTCAGCGCATTAAATGTGTCATTCCATCATAGAAGTTGCAATAATATTGATACAACATGCATGTTGACATAGTTTTTGTCTAAACCCTCTGGTTGATCTTGCTATATCATGGTTGTTACCTTTTCTGCATCGCTTGATGCTGTATTTTGGTTAAACATTCAGGTAACCTTGCTCTGTCCTTGCTCACGCCCACTCCCAAAGTCTTTAGCATTTTACTAAGAAGTGAATAACACTCTTAGTACTTGACCACGTCAAGAGCAAAAAGCTTTGATCCCAAGAGATGAACCTGCACTTTCAGTCATAAATTCTGCGCTTATTTCAGATGAAAAAGTAAATCAGTGGGTGGGCTTTCTAGCTAATGTGTGATCTCCTTCTGAATTTGTATCCCATAGATAATTGCTCTATTTGGTAAAATAGTATACTACAGTAACATTTTCAATACAGAAAGCACTCAGATTACCAGCTTGTTACTTTACTTACTCTCATTTTAACATTTTCCAATTATTAAGCCCTGGAAATTTATAGTTACGTTATTGCAGAAAGACTCCCAACATTATATTACCGGTGCTAAACATTTCAGTTTATATCTAGCTTTCTATGAAAACACCTTAATAGAGAAAACAGTATGACATTGTTTTTCCTCTTTTGTCTTATTTCTCTCCCACAGATTGTGAGCGTGGGAAAACATGTTAAAGGATACCATTATATTGTTGCTAACCTGGTAAGATACTTTTCTAGAATTATACCCCTGCTCGGTAAGTGAAACACTCAGTTTTACTTTGAAGTTATCCCACTTCACACAGCATTTTCCATTTGTCTCTAATACGTGGTTGTACATAATACATTCTTTATGATGTGTAAAAGAACTTGGGTTTCTTATTACAGCCATCTAGATATGAAGGGCACAGTAATATAGTAAGTAGTACTCCTAAATTTTATCAAAATCAAGGTGGGAGAGAGAACTCATAGGTGTATCTTGAGAATGAATTAGAATTTACAGAACTACAGTGATTTTTGACTCATCTTTTTTTTATTAGTAACATAAGAATTCTGGAGGTAGCTTTTATACGTTCCCCAGGGAACATCCACTATCTGGTAAGATCAACTATTTCCAGTCAAATTACTAGTTCAGTATTTTTACTTTAAGGCTAAAATGGACATTCACACAGCTAATGTTCAGAAGAGGTCAAAGAAAGAGTAAATCCAGTATTTTATTATTGAAATTACTCATTCTTTAAGCCAAAATACCTGCCTGGCAAAGCACAGTGAATGTAGGACAGAGTCTAATGCATGCTTTAAACTGTTTTCTTTCTACTCTCCCTTAAGGAATTTTAGGCAACGTGAAATATTTTATTGTGCTTTGCTGCACTTCAACCTTAACTTAGTATCTCTTCGGATTATTTTTAAAGCCTCAGGTGTTTCAAATGAGATGTCTGTACTCTTAGGTTTTATAAATTAGATTTTTCAGCATTTTTCTCATGCAAAATATTTGCTTTAAACAAGGAACCGGATGTTGCAGTAATCTGCTAGTGAGGTATGCAGTGGAGACAGGCACAACTGATCTACTTCAGCAGGGGCACATTTCATTGTTTACTGTCTGTTCAATTATGTGAGTAATATGACTTCCTGATGGATCACCTTTTATATTTACAGTCGGTATCCCTTAGGACATGAATCTCTGTCCTTAACAGGTGTTTTTCCTCTGGGATATTGTGTCAGTACCCCAGTACCCCACAATTTTTTCCTAAGTATTTCTAGATTAAGTGTGATGTACATTGTGTTTTCACTGATAAATACCAATTGGAGGAATTTAAGAACATAAAAATAAGATACCTCTGAGCTAGCCTTAGGTGTAGCAGCTAGGAAAGGTGCAGAAAGATTTATACTTCCTTCTTAGTGCTTTAGCAGTTTGTATTATGCAGTTTATTGAAGTTCAGTTCTTTCTCTGGAGGCAAATTTTAGTAAAGAATTGTGCTGAACAGCTTAGCCAGAGAAACTAATAGGTCAGGAGTACTTTATTTTCTTTCAGTATTGAAGTTCACTCTAGATTTTCAATATATAACAGATCTGAGAGCTATCACAATCCTATTTACCAGAAGTGTTATTCTGATGTTTTCCTTGCACTAACAGTGAGATCTTCATGTGCTGTCTCTGCCTTCTAATGTCTATTCTATTACCTCATCTCAGACATTTTCAGCCTAAACAATGAATCCTGGAGTAAATGTATTTACAGAATAGTGTTGCTCATTTTTTAAACATGCAGAAAAAGAGGGATGCATTTTTTAAAGTACTAGTACAGTGCATATTCAAATCTGCCAACTTTGATGGAAATTGGATTAAGCCTTTAGTATTCTGCAGGCACTTTTCCGTTGATTTGCCAAAGGCATTTCTTCAAAAACTGTCTTCCTTTCCCAGCAATGCGTTGCTTAGCTGTCAAGACCACCCTAGCAATAATGTGGCAAATTTATTTCTTGGCTTTTTTTTTTTTATTACACAAATGGAAGCTATGAATAAAGGTTCAACATTATTCCCTAGTTTTAAATTTTGCCTTCAAATGGAATCCTGCTGTTGTGCATTCTTTATTCTGCCATGCTGACCTAGAACAGATTGGACCCACAGTGGTGTAGGAGGGCAAACAGAATCTTAAAATGATTTTCTAGGGATTCAAAGATATTTCTCTGGAGAGATTTATGCACGGAGGAGCCAATGTGACTGGATTTCAGCTAGTGGATTTCAGTACCCCCATGGTAACTAAGCTGATGCAGCGCTGGAAGAAGCTGGACCAGAGAGAATACCCAGGATCTGAGACACCACCAAAGGTACTCCCTGACCTGAAGCATTACCAAGGATATCACTCCAGTGTTCTAATTTCTGATTAACATTGTTGAATCTATGAATGACTACTTTAATATTTAGACAGAGGCGAAGGCAGTTGATCTTGCTATTACTGGCTATTAATCATGCCTATCCTTACATTTGTATGGTGGAAACAAAAACTGCAACACATTTTGCTGATGTACTTAAGTGTCTGTTGTCACTTATTCTCCAACTTCAGTCCTTTACCGACAGCAGTTAAAGGTCAAATGCTTAACTGACAACTTAATTTCAATAAAATTTACATTAATTAATCTAATTACCTAGGTTTCCTTAGAGTGCATCTCTTTCCTAACAGATGAATTCTTCGGTATGAGATATTACCGTAACTGTAAATTTGCTACCTTTAAATTTTCATATGGAGTTTCCTCTGGAAATTTTCCACCTCAAAACCTCGTGTAGAAATCACATCCAGGCATGAATGATTTTAAAGTTAAATCTCATCCCAGTGTTCCTCTATCCTAATCCTTCATAGATTGATAAGAAAATATTTCTTTCAGGTATAATTTTCCTGGCAGGCAAATCACAGCACAGCTATAAATATGACTTCATCAAAATAGTTCTGTTATTACATGTACTAGTGCACAGCAGATGTAGTTGGAAATGGGCCCCTTTCTGCTGGGCACTATGCAAAGATAAGCAACCAGCCCTCCCTTGGATGGGAGATTGGTAGCTTGGCAAAGTCTAGAGAAAGCACCAACATAAGTATTACAAGACATAGCTACAGAATTCAGTGAATCTCCAAAAATTTATGTAAAAAAAAATTTTAAAGATTAAAAACAAAACAAATCAAATCAAAAACCCCCCACAAACAAACAAAACAACAACAACAAAAACAAACAAACAAACAAACAAACAAACAAACAAACAAACAAAAATGCTGTGGTGTATGGAATGCAGATATCCCCAGTTACTGGTGACAAGAAAAATTCTACCTATAGGACTCCTTGCCACAAAATCACGATTATTCTGTCAGCTTCTGAGAAGTAACCATGATTATTTGGAATCACACATAATTAATCCAGGGATAAACAAAATTTGAGGTTCTAAAGATAAATCATGTCTCAAAGATCTTCTAATCTGCAAGAAAAAAGGAAAGGAAGGAGATTAGATTTGAATAATGGAATTTGAATTGTGGAAGTTAGAGAACATATCAGTAGGAGCCCTGGGTGTGTGAACAACTTTTCCTGGTGCAGTGTTTTTATCAGAGGACCATACTGAGAAAACACCCCTTTGTTTATGTGGCTCCAGGCTAACATCTGCTAAAGTCTTGTTCTACGCGTTTCATTTGGTGTGTTATCAACCTAAAGCAGTAGCTGTAGTTAGTGCAGAAACACAGACTTTTCAGGGTACATACCAGGCAGAGAGCCAGCACAGGTTTTCCAATAGGAAAACTCTACTCTTGATTATTCTTAACAATTCCAGTAGCCTGGATGTCTGCTCATCAGCTGTGGATTTTTTCAGTTATACTTTCTCAATGAGTTACTGTTTCTTTCTTTTCTTTTGAATAAGTTGGGTGGATGGGGG
>VZTR01002712.1:22126-43543 GCA_013400775.1 Chaetops frenatus
GCACCTTGATCAAATGCTAGATTTTGTCTGATACATATAACATAATATTAGGATGTAATCACACATTCCAAAAATCATGTATTACTGCAAAACTGCAAGTATCACTCAGGTTCTCAGAATTTAAAGCAGGAGTGTTTGTACTGAGAGACTTGGACTGGTTTTATTTAACGATAAGTGAAAAATAATTAATGATTTTTGCCCTAAAATATATGACCAGATAATGCAACATCAAAATAAGCATTATTTGATGAAAACCACATAATTTAAAAAAAAAACCTGCTTCAGTTTTTTACTACTTTTTTTCCCTGCATTTTCATTTGATTAAATCTGGCTTGAAAACAGCCAAATCTGATAATTTACTACTGTAATAGATGTATTTTACTATTTTTTCATGAAAAGAGAAGGAAAACAAATACAGAAAATATATTTTCTATAAGATTTATATCCTTCCCAAGTTTTTTTTCAAAAATGATTGTTTCAATAATTTCACCCTTGACAAAACATTCTCCCTAGAGTTTAAACCACGGTGTTTTCAAACTTTTCTAGCAAAAATATTTCAGCCTTGCCTACTTCCCTGGGCTTTTATTTTCTGTTTTTCTTGTTTGTCTCAAAAGCTTAATTTCCAGGTTGATGTGTTCAACAGTAAAGGTGACTCAGTAAGGGAACATTCTCTAGCTTCCTGTGCTGCCTTCCAGACTGCACTATGAAGAGATTTTAAAACCATCTCACTCCCATTAATTGCTGATTTAAAGTGATAAACAGAGAAAGTGGAACTTCTGATAAAAATATATCCCTGAAGAGTTTTGTATTTCTCAGGTTTTATAGCACCTAAAAAAGAACTACCTAAGCACAGTAATCTGGCCTCGGTCAAAATGATTGACCTAATACAAAAGCATTAATATTAGTGAAGCAAATAGAAATAAACAAATCAAAGATTTCCTGACGCTGCAAGGGATTTTTCCTTAGGACCACATACCCTCTCTCTTGGTGTTAAAATTGGCTCTTCCCTCAAAACAAAAATTTTTTTCATTTTCAAAGCAATTGCCCTGCCTGAAGATTTCACTGCACACTTAAGATGTACACTCCACAGCTTTGATTTTCTGCACCATTGTGTTGGTTTTTAATTGGGATAGAGTTTGCATGACCTCTTATTTATTCATTATTTTACAGTGTAAGTTTTTTTTTTTACAAAAACTGTCCTTCAATGGTTATTATTAGGTACCTGTGATCATAATAAAAATATTTATGTACAAATGAACTTCTCAGGCAGCCTCGAAAGCAAATCATACTTATTAGTACTAGCTATGGATTGATTTGCCAGCAGTACAGAGTTTCATTAGGATTTTTAGGTAGCTATGACTATAGATTGAGACCAGTTCTCATGACTGGATTTGTTGTGTCTTTTTAAAGAACCTCTGACCTCACCCTTCTTATCTTGATGAGCATTGTAATCTGCCTTTAAAAAGGCCACTGTTTTTTAAATAAAGACTTTAAATTTATATCTGGAAATAATGTAATCAAAGGGAAAAGAATACAGTCTTTGCTCAAACTTCCAATATTTTGACAAGATATAAGAGCTGATTCTGTTTCTAAATGGTGGTACTGAAATTAAGATTGATGAGTAAGTATTAGAAGAAAATAACTTTGAGTTACATGAAATAGCATTTAATTGCATCATTTAAATTCTTAAGCATTTCAATTTTATATTCATTCAGGGTTTTGCATAATTAATTTGCAGATTTCCAGAACGCATGAGGATGAAACTTTTAAATGGATGGATGGTTATTAATGGATGATATAAATATATTATTCATTATTTTTGGTTGTCATTGTAAATTGAGTACTTCTGAATGAATATTAAATTCAACATCATCCCATGAATTCAAAAGCAAAATGCATCCTCAGTAATAAATTGTTGAAATATAGAATACTTGAGGTGTCATTTCATAATAAATACTCTGTAACAAAATGTTAAAAACTGGTAATGTCACACTTTCCTTTTCTCTAGAAAATGGCAGGATCACACCGGCAAAATTGAATTTCAAGTAGTCAACCTTTTCAGAGATGTCAACGCCAGACAGATCTACTCCAGCCCAGAAATAAATTCTCAAAGCTCAGGTTAGCTAAGCAATACTGAAATTTGCAGCCCAACTGAATGCTCTGTTAGAGAAAAACTGCATTTGTACCAAAAAATCACCAGAGAACATGTATGAAAATATTGCCTCAGAGAAACTCCACTAACTCAGGAAGAAAGTTAAAAAAGGTAGGAATAAAAGGTAGTCTGAGTTAAGGCGAGGAGTCTTTCAAGAGCTATTTCCAGAAGATGACAGAAATGTTCAAAACCACTCTCATCAAACACTCTGTCAATATATCTCTTTGCAGTGTCTCAATTCTAAACCTGTATTGTCCCTTTTTACTCTGCACAAAATAAATGGAGAAAATACCTTGAATCTCAGAACAATTAAAAATCAATTATAATCTAGGTTCTCCTCAAATTTGAAAAGAGCTGGAAAATGTTCAATTTCATCATTTTGATGGTATTTACTGATGAAGTGATGAGTACCAGCAAACAGCTGGACACTCAGGAAGTTGACTCTTATCTAAGGAATATTTCCAAAAGGGTTGATGACACCATCTGCAAAGGAGAACTACAGGTATTCCTCATTGGGAATACATTGCCAAAATAGCCTAGGAAAATCCCAGAGATTGCTGGAAAGCTGCTTTTCCATGTAGCTCATTGTTTATAACTATTTCCAGTGGGTCTGGCTGGGCTGGAGTTAATTTTGTTGGCAGCAGCCTGTGTGGTGCTGTGTTTGGAATTTGTGAGTGAAACAGTGAGGATAGCACACCAGTGTTTTGGCTGCTGCCAAGCAGTGCTTACCCAGCACCAGAGCTTTCTCCTTCTCTCGCTCCCTCCTCAGCCAGTGGGCTGGCACTGCACGAGGAGAAGCTGGGAGGGAACACAGTCGATGCAGGTGACCTGAACTGACCTAAGAGGGTTTGTACTCAGAAGGGAGAGATTGGGGAATGGAGGAGGAAAGGGAGGTGTTCATGGTTATGTCACCCCAAGGAGGCCTTGTGTGTGCTGAGGTTCTGCTTTCGTGGCAGGAGGCAAACATCAGCCTGCAGATGGGAACTACTGAATAAATTCCCGATTTTGCTCTCTCCCAAGGATCACATTGCATTATGACAATTTTGTTTTTCTTAATCAAGCAGCACTGTGTTAGTTATCTTGATCCTGAAGGATTATTAAACAAACCCTCCCATTATTAGTACTGCTCCCCCATTTAATTCTAAGCTAAGGATTCCTGGAAAGCCACGATAGAAATGTGAAATGATGAAATAAATTCTTTGTAATATTTACTAATAATAGATAACCTAAATGGTTATCTCAGAAATAGCAGGGCATTTCTCTGGTTGCCTTGTTCTGCATAGAATGGCAGAGCTTGTGTGGACCATGCTTTTATCTTAAAAAATAATCTCTAATTTAATTTTAAGATATTTACATTTAATTTCTCACTTTCACCTAAGCACGTCATATTTGCAACAGATGGTGTTATAATAAAAATTATGGAAAGGGAAGAAAAAAATCAGTATTAAGCCCAAAGTGTCTTCCAGAGAGCAAGAGCCCTCCGAAACACACTTTCCCCTTTCCTGATTTTACCTTCACCTAAATAATCCATATACCAATATGAATTTCTGTCATTTACTTCTGATGGACTGAAACATTGCAGTAGCCATTCAGAAGCTGCCTGAAGATCCAGGCCCAGCAGTTCCATAGTAAATCCAGGTTTGTTTAAAGGCAGATACACAGCAAGTGGAGATAAGACATGATGTTTTAAAGAGATGTGTCTTGAACTGACATTTTCAGGCTTACAACTAAGTGGCAGGAGGACAACCATCCATGTGGAAATTATCCCTTGCAGAACAGTAAGGCAAAAAGGAAAGACAAGCACAGAGACTGAATGGCAGTGTAAGAAATTGAATGGTATGTCTTACTTTTAAAAACTGCTAATGAGAAAGTAAGAGGCTCATGCTGAGCCAGGCTTCACAACCAGAAGACATTTTTAAACCTTTTGCATTACACAGTCTTTAATGAATAGAGAA
This sequence comes from Chaetops frenatus, assembly GCA_013400775.1. NCBI lineage: Eukaryota > Metazoa > Chordata > Aves > Passeriformes > Picathartidae > Chaetops > Chaetops frenatus. The sequence continues at coordinate 26,234 of VZTR01002712.1, forward strand.
TTACCCTTGTACTGCCATTTTTTGCCCTCATTTTTCTCCTTTAGAGGATTGCCAAATATTTCCACAAGCTGCCACTTTATGGCTGATTAATCAACCAGACAGTTTTGCATCTACACAATCAAACTAAGCAGTCCCTAGAAATTTTCTGTGTGAATGATGGCCTTGGTGTTCTGGCTGCAATGAAAGCCTCTTACTCATGGGTGGCCTGCACTGCTTTAGCAGCCTTCATAGACTTCCACAGCTAAACCCAGCATGGGATTTATTACATTTCTAGTTTCACTTCTTCACCTCCTTTTGGCACCATCTCCTTCACTTCCAATGTCCACACTCCTGCCTTTTCAATACATTCATGAGAAGAAGAGGAGTCACAATGTGTTTCCCAAGCTTTAAATTCCCTCTCTATAGGAATAACCAGGATAAGCTCTGATCAGTAAAACTTGTCAGGAGCAGAACTGGAATGTCACAAATCCTACTCCAGTTGTTGTTGGGTTGCACAGACTGAACACATCATAAAGCACAGCATTTTGCACTGAGGGAAAAAATGCAAATGCATTAAGTGAAAAATATGCTGTTGAGTAAATCCCAAAGTGAATTAGGTGATCCAGTGTGGGGGTTCTTTCTTTTTTTAACTGCAAGTCCACTATCCTGACCAGTATTATCTAAATTTTATCTTCCCTTCACTTCAGGAGATCTGCTTTTTGAATGCAAACATAAAATACAAATTTTCTTGCACTTTCAGGCTCTTTTGATGAGCTGTATTTTGGCCTAACAACGCCAAATTCATTCTTGAAGTGCCTGCTGCTGGCTTACAGCACCTTGGCTAGTCATGCGGTGATAATTTCTAGTTCCAGCTCTTGACGATTGATTACATGGCCAGAACACCCTGAATCCTATCTTATCTTGCCCAAACCTGATTTCCTGATCCATCAGCACAATTTACAGCGAGGTACATACTGAGTTGCCAAGCATGGAATTCTGGCCTGCATGACTGAGGAGGAGGTCACACTCATCATCCCTCTCCTGGTCCCTGGTGGGAAGAAAATGACCTATGTCACACCAAAGAGCTGCATTAATCAGACAGATGACATAATCATTTAAAATAGATACTTTGAGCTCACACTTGTGACTTAAAAATAGTTCAGTACTACTAAATTTTATACATTGCACATTCTTTAACCATCTACAAGTTGCCTTCTCTTGGCTGCAGTCTGGGATGACATCTGGCTCAAAACCAAGTTTCTTAGAGGTGGATTGGCCCTTAATTTTGAGGATAGAATGTATTGCTGCTGTTCCTGCAAACGTGTAGTCCATTACAGCAGGTAATGAAAAACCATCTGTCTATGGTAGTAATCTCCAGTGAAAGCGATCTTGCATAAAACTCCACACTCTCCTACTGGATGCTTTAATGAAAAAAATAAAGCAACTGGAATATAATCCCTAAATATTTCTTGTTTCTCCAAAATAAAGAAAATCGCAGAGGCCAAATGCACTCCAGAGAGGCAGATCCTCCTCACAAGAAGGAATTCTGCTGAAGGACAACTGTTCAGTTTCCAGAGGAGATGGCAGAAGTTTAGCTACAAGGTCCTACCCAATGTTTATGAACCAGCAGTCAGAAGACACATCTTAAAAATCTACTGTTCAGGTGTAGCTATTCATACCAGGCCAGGTGCTGACAAGGAACTCATTTAAAGAAGTCACCCTGGCTCCAAATATACACAACAGAATCTATATTTAAGAAGAGCATAAGAATAAAAAAGGTGGATTTTTATGTGAAAAGAATGAAGTATCATCCTCAGATAGGAGATGTTTTGTAGAGAAAAAAATAATTTTTACAGTGGATACACACAATCTATTCAGTGCAACCAGGAAAATGATGGATCTATGGATATCCTGAAACCATGAAACCTCTAAAGCACAGTAATAAGGATTGGCAAATGAAAAGCCAAAATGTATTAAGAAGGTACTAAGAGAAACATATCCCTTACCTCATGAAAAAAAAGAAAAAAACCAAAATATTGGCTAAGATTATCAGTTTCAGTGTACTCACTCTATATTTTATCTGAAAATTGGAATTATGTTATATATATTTTCCCCTTAACAGCTTTAAGCTAATGTAATACCTGTAGATTTGGACCATTGAGATTAAACTGAGAATGAAAGCAGAATTACACAGCTTCAGTCAAGATCTTGATGACCCTATTTTATTTTTGAGTTTTCCTTCTGTCATGTCCATGTCATATCTCCTTTTTTTTTTTTTCCTCCTCCTTTTACAACTACCTTTGCATCCATCATGCCCAGCTGATCTTCTGGGAAGATTTCAAGTGTGGAACTGGAGCCAGAGAGCTGCCAAGTCTGTGTTCAGAGCTGAGGTTGATCTTGCTACAGGGAAGAGACAACTGCCTGGCTGCAGATGGGCAGAACTGGCCAAGTTCCATCTCCACACACAGTAAGCTGAAGGGTGAAGTGAGACCTCCTTTTAGCAAGGATGTGTCACTGGAAAATAAAGTTGGATTGAAAACTACGTACTAGGAAAGGCTTCTCTATTGCCATTGCATGAAAAAAAAGGGAAGAGCTGCTGATGTTCTCCCTCTGAACACAGATTCCTGACAGATTTTCGTGGGCCATGGCAAGAATCGTGTACACAAGGTTTTGAAAATGCTGATAGCACTTTCAGCTGCAAATTGCTACAACAGAGTTCTAGTACAGAGGAGCTTCCAGATGTGCCAAAAAACACGGGAATTCCCCTGTCTGCAGTGCCAAATATCTTATGCAGTTTCAGAGATCAAAGAATTTTTAAAGCCAGTTCCACACAGAAAATTTCTATGCTCTCAGTTTAGTTGTAAAGTGATGAGACAAGAACAAAGTTTGGGCCAAGAACTGCAGTACACAGACAAAACTTAATGAAACGCAGAAAAAAAGGAATTGCAAAAGTGCTGTAATTTAAATTTTGCTGGGTCTCCGTGTGTTTTTACTGATCTTTATAGAACCAAAGCATGCACTGCAAATTAAAATTAAAACCAAAAAACAGTACTGAGCAGAGTCAGTAGGTCACCACCAGGAAGAAATGTGCTAAAAAAAAGGCAAAGAAAACCTTGACTGAGCAGAAAAGATCAGTGGGAATTCTCTATTGAGGCTGTTATTTTTTCTGTGTCTAGCAAAAGTATTCAGCAGACTTACATTGCAACACAACTCTTAATCTGCACAGGTAATACAGTAGGTGTGAAATGGTTACAGGTTAAGCCTTTACACCAAATTATCTCACTAAGATTTCCAAAAATGCCTTTCCTGAACACAACTGGGAGTTTCCAACATGGAATTCATGGACAGGATTTCAAAAGAACATTACATATTTATTATTACATAATAAGGTTTTTGACAGAACTGATAAGCAGAGGTAGACCTACTTTGGAATACACTAATTTTGACCCAAGTTTTTGTTTTCATGAATGAAAAGCCAAATATTAAACTTAGTTATCAGTGTAAGGTTTTTATAAAGGTTCTTCAGAACCTGAGAGAGTATTACAAATTACCCAAGATCTTTCCTCTACAATTAGTTGAAAATCATACTTTTCAGACAACTTCTTCTCTGGAAACTGTTCAAATCTAGCAAGAACCTTTGAAAACATACTGGAGTTATTTAGAAGTTAGCTTAGCAACATGCAAGAAAATGAAAAATGAAAGAAACCAACTCAAAACCTTTTTTGTCCCCACACTCATAGACCACAGTAAACTTTCTTTAAGAGTGAGGAATCACCACAGACTTTTAAAAATAGGCTTTTTGCTTTAAACTAGCAGCCTTCCCATCTGTTCTATGCTAATTAGGATTGCAAAGAGAACACATTTCACAGCTACATCAGCACATAGTAAGATTAAACTGTTTAAATGGCTGGGTAGAAGCTTCCCATGCTCGTACAACGATACTTCCAGCTGTGTTTCCCATGTTTGTGGCACATATGAGGAAAAATGATACCCTAGATAACACAAAAGCTGTAGGGTTACTAAATGCTTCTTTGTATCTGCTACTAGATACAACGATCTGTCAGTTTAGAACTGCAGTTCCTCCTTTTGAATCTGGACAAGGAATTCAGTGCAAAAGTGAAGAGGCAGCATAAAAAAGAACAGCGTAAATTTATTTGGAATTAGAACAATGTCTTGGGATAAAAGGATCTACTCAATACAGCATTACTACCTGAGCTACTAGAAATAAGTGTGAATTACATATACTGAGATATTACTTTTAATAATATCTGGGAACTCTAACAGAGGCTGGGGAATGCTTAGGTCAGGAAATGACATCTGGCTGGCAATAATCATGAATGATACAATTCCTTTAAAAAGTAAAGTTAATTGTGTCACAAAATGCAAAAATCACAAACGCAGAAAATAATGGGTGAAATACTAACAGATATTTGAGAAGTACTCAAAAGCAGGAAGAGATATTTAAATGCATGAAAAGCAGCCAGACTGAATTAAAAAGGATGTGCTTGCAATACCATCAGAGAAAAATGGGACAAGCAAAACAATTAATTGTTTTGTATTAAAGATGAGATACTGTGAGACTGCAACAAAGCAACACTGCCATTAGACTTCCACAGACTGCTTAAGACTGAAAAATGGGAACAATTGTCATTCAAGTAAGAAGATTTTTAAGACATGTGAAAGAAATTTCATAGAATCCTCCAGACCTCTGACTATATAGCAGTCATTAGATGTGTAGGAGATAAATAATAGTCAGCACATTTTAAAATGTATTGGTTAAATTACTTAGGAAGGCAAACGCTGCATAAGATAGCATTTAGTGTTGGAGATGCTATGTTAGATTTAAAGTGAATTGTCAGTTTCTGCTTTTCCCTGTTTCTTCAGGCTTTTTTAAATAAAACCCATGCTTTATAAATATAACTTGATTATTAGAAAAATCCCTCCGAATGAACACCTGCGCACATTGTAGAAATCAGTCCTTTTCTTTTGCAAGTTTCATACCAATGCTGCTGTTATATTTCTCCGTTCCATTTCAGCAATTATCCATAACAAAGAAATGCATTCAATTTCTCTAGTGGACTTTGCACAGGCAATTCAAGTCTTTGTTGTCAGTCTCTGTATATTTTCCCCGAACTTATTTACACTGAGAATCTAGTGATGCCTGCCTGGTTTTAAACGACTTTTTCTCCTGATCTGCCTTCTACCAGCATTTGAGGAACATCAGAAAAGATCGTCCTTAAATATTCTAGGAGCACTGAAAAGCCTATTCTGTTGTCTGTGTTAAACGGGACTTTCTGAGCGCGTTTTATTCTGGTTTGGGGGGCTGAGGGGGGCACCCCATGGAAGGGCTGGTTCAGCTTGACAGCCCTGTCATGACACAGCCCCGGCTCCTCCCAAGGCTCTGAGGAGGCTTTTTGGGCCAAATTAAGAAAAAAAGAACCCCAACACACACACACACACGGAAACAAAACGCATAAAAAACAAACGCTAAAAACGAATTTGCCAAACGCAAATAAGCCAGCAGACAGACACCTGGAAGGCTTCGCCAGTACGACTCCACCTGTTCACCGATCCCGAGGCGACTGAGGGCGGGAACATCCTTCCCTCACGGCTTCCCGCCCTTTTTGAAGACTTCTGAGGGCGGGGAGCCGTGAGGGGACGACGTTCCCGCCCTTTTGGAGGCTTCTTTGTTCCCTCCCTCAGGGCTGCGAGGGTTGGCGGAGCGCTCGCTTGTCAGGGCTGTCGAGAGGGCCTGGCCTTCTCCCGGCGGGTTCACGGGCCTTTCCTGGTTGTGAACGCGGTGTGCCTGGGAAGAGCTGCCTTCCTCCTCTGCTTCAGGAAAGTAAAAATTTGTTTTTGAGTAGAGAAGCGCTCTGAGGGGCTGTTCATGGCCGGTCCGTGCAGCCTCCCCTTGCGGCTGCTTTGCTTTCAGCTGTGGTACTGGGTGAGGTCACTCCTTTCCTTCTGTTTCTGTTTATATANTCCTGAGGGTGGGGAAAAGACACTGCTGAGCACTTTCAGGCAGGCGAGGGTTAACACTGCTTGCCGACCTGATGTGTGAGGGATAATTGTTTCTCTTATCTTATATACTTAATAAACCAACCAGCAGGGTGCTAATAAAAGAAATAGCTATTGCTGAAGCTTTTTTCTCTCATAGAAGAAAACAAGTCCATGATTTTGGTTTTATCAGACCCCAACATTGCCTTGAGGGGGTGGGGTGGGTTTAAAGTAGCTATTAAAATTATTGCTGGGAAATGAAATTTGATTAAAAAAGCAGCAGCCCCATGGCTTTACAAAAGCATTTTGCTAAAATAGTGCTGTTTCAGGTTGTTATTTGAGCTCTGGGCACTGCTTTATTGAAGATATCTACTTAAAATATTACAGATATGAAATGGGAAACTGCCTCACCTTTTATTAGTTGATATTTGAACAGCAAATACAGGCCACTAGAAGAGAAAAGATTTGCTTGCCCATCGGTAAATGTTTATTATTTCTGTAGTACAGATGGCTCTTATACAGCAGTATGATGCTATTTTTAAACTTTGGAATTTTGTTTTCATTACTGCTTCTGGTGACTAGAATTAGATAGAGAAAAGTGTGCGTGTGTGTTTTGTTTGGGTTTTTTTGTTTGTTTTGAAAAGGGGGCCCAAAAATGTGAATTGCTGGTGCTCTCTCCCTGTAACTGACCTACCAAAGCAATCTTTGCCTGGAAATAAACACCTGTAGCTGCTGGCAGCCTTCCAGGGGATAAGTCTGAGATAGCCCTTGACCCTCCCAGGGTTCAAGCGGTAGCATCAGCTAAAGAGGTGTCAAAAAGGCCATCTCCCGTATGATTTTCATTCCACAAAAACAAATTATATGTAGTGGATACAAGCATTTCATTTGCAGAAATTTATTCATCTGAATAAAAAGAAGCCATGTTAGAAGGAGGCATTAGGAGTGTTGCTTGAAAGGAGAAAGTATGGGTTGAGATCAAGCATGAAATGGTGGATAAGTAATTTCCATAGACACAACAAACAGTAGTCTTGCTTTAAATAGTATTAATGACTTCAAAAAGGAAGGTTTCAGGCATTAACACCATATGTGCATGTGTAAATTGTTCTTATGGCATCAACAGAAAATGTTCAATGTTAATACTTTCATTACATTGATTTTATGGAATTATATTCCCTTAAGGGCTTAGGGAAGCTGCCAATATTTGACATGACTTGTGTTTTGTTATGATTAGATCAAGCTTTTCATATAAAGCTCAGTGAATATTGCCAGGATATTTGGCTCCTCTGATAGATTAGTATCCTTCAGTTTTTCCATATGCCTTTGTCTGTTGCAGCTTTTTTAACAAATGAGCTTAATTAGTGCTAATAAAAGTGATACACGCAAGGATGCTCAATTTTTTTGTTAGAAATATTTGTTTCGTTTAAGTGGAAGTGTGAATCTGTGGGAAAGGCAGTTGTACATATTTTCTCATTTTTGAGTGCATGTTTTCAAACAGCTCGCTTGGCTCTTTGGGAGAATCCTGCTTTGTGCCTACTCATGCCACCTTTTACAGCATCTGCTGGCGTGCAGTGTTCAAACAACAGCACAAAAACCAGCGAGTTTGTGCCATAACATTCAGAATAGCCGTGGTTTGACCCCCGTGCTTTATTAAATGGGTGTCCTTTGTTTCCTTGACTTATGTTGTGATTTTGTGTGTATATAACAGCAGTAAATTCACTATGTTGCTGTAAAACTTCCCTGGTAGATGCCAACTTCACCATTTTCAGACAAGTTCTTGGAAGGAGAGCTTTGTTTTTGTTTTTCCATTGCTCTGTTCCAAAGTTAATACAAAGTAACAGATAAAAATATTGCTGTGGTCAGCTAATGTTACTGTTATTGGTGTTACAGTGTAATTTCTCTGTCAAACAGAAATTCTATGTATACTGTACATAGGTGTAATTCCAGAAATACGGGTAGGCAATCAACATACTTTAAATTTTATGTTCTTAATAGTTTTTCAAACACCTAAATAGTTCCTACAGCCGTGTTTTACTTACCTGTAAGCTGCTTGGAAGTTGCTGGAAAGGGCAGGCTCCGAGTATGGAGGTGGGCAGGAAGCACAGCAGGGCTTGTTCACAGCTCATTCTGCAGTTACTGGATTGGTTATTCCCTTTATAAAGGTGCCAGGTTTGGGGGCCCAAATTGGGTATTTAACTACAGGGTGTGAGTATGACACCTTTGTCTGGAATGCCAGATTTCATTGCACTGAATGTAGTCAACCTATGGTGCTTGGTAAGATTTGCCTCGTGATTGATTGTGCCTCTCAGAAAGAAAATATGCATTTATAAGACTTGTTAGTCTTTCTAAATCGATAACTTCAGTGAATACTGGCTATTGTATTTACCCATTGATGCCTCACTGTAAATCAATTTAGAATTATTCACATACATTAAAGCAAACCCAGACCTCTCTAGTTGATCTGATAGAGAAATGGAGATCAGAAAGCCAGTAATGGAAATAAGCTCATTCTCTACATGTAATGTATTTCAACAGAACTACATTACATCATCCTGATTTGTGATGAGCGATTTTTAAGTCTGAAGTAGACCATGAGGAATATAAGATCTTTCCTGTTTACAATTCTGGTCTGTATTGATATTCATTGCAGTTTCTACTTGAAAAGGATGCAAGTATGTTGCCAGTTTAGCACCATTGTTCAGCTGAAGTTTTAGGCAGAAGAGTGATAATGTCTGTGTATGCAATGAAATTGAGGCTGTGTTGCAGAACTTGTTTTGGCAGCATCAAATAAGGGTGAATTTCTACCTCCTTTTATTCTCCTAAGTTAAAGAAGAGAAGAGAAAAAAAGTTAAACATTAAGGTAGTGTTTATTTCATACTTATCAACCAGTAGATAAGCTTTTCTAGATTGATACTTGAAAAAAAAATTGCTTTAGTGGATATGTTCTCTATTCAGTAAATACAAAAGAAAATAATTTGCTTTCCAAGAAAATAAATGATATGACAGAAACTAAATCAGTTCCTTGTATTTCTCTTCTTGCTGATAGATGTCTGACAGGACCTATATTCTGCCTTGCCCATGACTAAATCACAAAATGAAATATTTTCTTGTCTTTCATGGCAAATATTTTTTCCAGTATTCTTGCTATTTTATTACATTATCTGAGTTGTGTTGGCTTTGCTACCTTTTCCTACAGCAGCCATCTTTGCACAGCCCAGCTGAGCTGCTTTGGCTGCTCCGGGCAGGCAGGAAAAGGAAGCAGAGACTTACATTTTTTCTCATCCAACGACAATGGGGAGTACCTTGCTGTCCTGCTTAGGTCACTGTGTTGGGTGGATAGGATCCTAAAACAACAGACTTGGATCAAATTCAAAATGGGCTCTTCTCAGAGGAAGCAAGTGTTCAAGGTCTAAATTCATATAAATGTGGTAGTCTGTACTATCTCTTATATTTACTTAGGAATATGAAAGAGTTGCATAACTTAAAAACATTTAAAAAGATCAGTGGTTCATCTATTCTTGTCTATATTGTGTGGCTAGCTGGTGGCACTGTAATTATCTCATGCATAAAAATCTTGCTTTCAGATAATTACACACTTTTTCAGCCCTCGTGTAATGCACAAGACTATCACAATTAAATTATGGGACTAGATTAAATGTGAAATGCAAACTTTTAAAGGAATTGGCTAGCTCTATACAGCAGCATTATTTTATTAATCTGAAAGCATAATAAACCTTGAACTTCTACAGTACAAATACATCTGCATAATTGCTTACTGCTCTTGGGTATTTTTCTTCAACAAAACCAATAATTCTAGAATGCCTAAATAATAAAGCTTTTCTATGGCTAAAAGAGGCTGAAATAGGATTTGGCATGGTCTTAGTCCTGTTTTGAACTCTAAAATGTATTGTTTCTTTTAAGAATAATAGGGAAATTACAAATATATTTCAAGTGCTGTATTGTTCATACATTCTTTGCTTGATTCTTTCCCTAATTTTCTCATTTAAGAAAAACCAGAATTTTTATCATTTTTAAACTATTTTTTCTCATAGAACTGTCATTTTTTATTAAACCTAGGATATCTTTGCATTAGTCTCACAGATGTGCTAGGGTTTAATAACAAAAATATGTATGACTTCTCTTTAACTTGCTTGCTATTAGTAATGTGAGTATTTAGGAACTAATTGTAAGTGTAATAGGTAGAAGTTTTTTTTTTTCTCGTGGAATTTCCTATTAAGAAGGAATAATGCATTGAATAACGGGGGTAAAACCAACAGCTTTATCTTGAACCCCATAATTTTTCATCACTTAGGTTTGCCTGTTGTACTTCCACGTTTAGTAGAGACAATTATTGTAGTGCTTGGTGTATTACATGCCTTGAATGGCAAGAGCCATAGTATATAATTTAGTACTTAACTTAGAAGCAGCTTTTGTGTTGTAAAAGTGCCATAGGGGAAAGCAAATCCACTGTAAGAATAAGAAGCACAGAGGCTGATGTTACAACAGGTTACATGGCTGTTCCCATTCTCAGCAAGCAAAGAAAATTCTGTTCAAATGACTGGATTTTCAAATTAAGGAGAACTAAGTATTCTGTTTTATAACTAAATGCACCACAATAATGTTTGTAACACTGGAAAGAGAAAAGCAACCTGCAGTAGACAAAGTTGTGTGTCATGAATCCACTGGGTTAAGAATAGCCTGAGTGAATTTATTCTTTTTCTTGGAACAATGTGAAATAAACAGGGAGTTGCTTAATAAAAATCCTTCATACACTGCAGAAAAGAGCCATTATTAATCTGTGTAATGAAACAAGTCAGATTCTGTTGAACAAGTTTGTATTCCTGCTGAAATTGAACATTCATCCACAACTGTTTCTAGTTATTCCTCACATCAGAGATGGTAAAATGCCAGTAAAAATTGAGTGATCTGCAATGAACAAGACTCATTACAATATGGTTCCTTTTTCACTTTCCTGATTTTGCAGGGCTGTTTGTGCCATTATTTCCCTGGATATATTTCCTGTGTGCTGTTCTCCCCAGCCACAGATGTCTGAAGCTGTTGATGAGTTGACCAACCTTGTTGTGCCAAGGTTTTAGTAAGGAGACACAGTTACTGAGGTGTCTGTAACTTTGTTCAAGTGCCCCAGAAGATTTATCTTTTTATCAAATAGAAGAATATGTTTCTTGCTCCAGGAGATATGTCCTCCTTTAAAAGGAGGAATGTGATCATTTATAATCACGAGGGGGCTCCAGGCTGGGGATGAAGGCTGGATGTTTTGAGGCTGTCATGAAAAATTTGTATCTGAGAGTAAAATTCTTCTGATTTGAAAAGTGTCTTAATTGCAGCTCACTGACCCCATTCCTTGAGCAATACAGTCCTTTCCTGATACAAGATATGATATCACTCTTCAGGTGCTCTCTATGTTGCTGTGCCACTGAAAGAAGCTGACAGTGCCTAGATACCACTGATGGGGTAAATGAACTCGTGTGTGATCTTCCAGTCCCTCTCGATCTCTTAGGAAGAATGTGTCAAGTTTAAGCTATACTGCTGCTCTGGTCATCTTTGGCTTTCAGGATCTGCTTCAGCAACTTGCAGTAGTTTCATGCTGCTCACCTAGACCTCGGCCTAAACAGAAGATGTGTGCCGACATATTGGCAATACTAATGATGAGAGATTTCTTGCTGTGGTAAAATACTGAGACTGGGTGTAGCACTCTTTGAAAGCAGTCTGTGCAAGAACAATTTAATATGAATTGTTCTTTCTATCACAGAAGAAAATTGTACAAAATTTGGCACATTTCACAATATTTTCGTAAGTTACTGGCTCGTGTGAATAATTTTGAATCAAGGCTAACAAGTGAATGGTAGAAGACATGATGAAATCCTACCAGAATCCTGATGAGTTTTACAAGAAAATTTTATAGCTAAAAATATCAAGTCTGTAGTAAAATTAGCTTGTCCTGAAGCAATCTCCACTACAATTAGGTGTCATTAATAATGCAGTGTTGAAAAAGTTTGCATAAGAAATTCAGAGCATTAATATTTTATTGTTGCTAATACACTTTGATTTCAGTTCACGTTTTCTGACTCAAGCAAGGGAAAAGTGGTTTTTAACAGTATTTTTTCCATATGAGTAGAGAAATACTAATCACTTTCTCAGGAAACTCCCAGGGGAACTTGCACATGGGTAAAGCTTATTTTCAGGCTTCTTTCTCATTCAGGTTTCTTCTGATTAACATTATGTGAGCCTTTTCCTTTAAATTCAGCATGTGAAATCTTGTTCTGCCAAAGCCTGAGGCACAAACTCCCTGGTTATATTTGGAATGAAATTCTGACCCTATTAATAATCCAAGATTTGACAAATGCCAATATGTTGAATGAGATCAGAACAAAAAAGCTCCTTCCACATAACTAATTTCTAACAGCTAATCACTGGAGTCCCTTTCACTGGCTGGAAGCCACCCTGCCTCAGAACATGTTCACCTGTATAACTTTGTGAAAAGTAGTCCCTTGGATTTTGGTGATGACTCACACTGGCTGATACAATTTGACACAGTAAAGCATCTGTCAAATCAAAATCAAAGCAGAAGGGGAGTAGTTTTGAATTTCAGAGTAGAGCTGAGGCAGGAAGATTAGTGTGCTGTGCTGCTGAATTCACATAAGCAGGAACCTGTCCATGAAAAGCATCACCAGAAGCAAGAACCTTTGCGAAGCTGGAGAAACTGAGTCGAACATATGATCTCCCAAAACCTCTGCCTTAAAAACAGACACAAAACTTGTTTGAGGTCGGTAGGTGTGAGTTAGTGGCAGAAATAGTCTGATCGTATTCTTGTCTTGTTTGATTAATTTACTCCTCAGAGATACTTCAAGTGTTTACTTTCTTGCTGTGAATTTTGCATTGAGATGACTTTGAAGTACTGTTAGCTTTGTAATTACCTATTCTGATCACCAATAAAGGCATTAGTCTTATGTCTTATTGTAATTTCAATGAAGTTATGATTTCATAGCTATTTAAGTGTAAAAAGAGTTAGTAAGGCATTGTTTATGGAATTCTACTGCACCCATAAAAAAGGCTGTTTCTGTGAAAGATAAAAATGCTATTGCTTTGAGTTGCCATTGAAATGAGAATTTCTTTTCACTGCAGTGGTAACTAAAACTTGTAGTCATTAAGTCTCAAAAGAATCCTTTATTACCTCCCCTCTTCATTTTTTTTAAACAGACGTTCTGTAGAAATAAGTAACATTCAGAGATTTTGTGACAGTGTAAAGCTATTTTAGCAAGTATTTGATTAAGCTAATGTAGTAATCTGTCAATTTTTTGCCTTAACAGTATCACCTGGTTAACCTTTTACTGACTGTGTTTCCTTGATTCAAAAAAATCTTAATATTTTTATATTACTAAAAATGCTTTTTTAGTACAAATATGCCACATTCACTGCTTTAAAATGGCATTGCGGAGGGTAATTATTCTAAAGATTTACTTACTCAAAAATATTCTAAATTACCTAATTCATTAATTCCCACCTTATTAATGGCCTTGCCAGCATATATGACCAGCATGGCTAATCAGATATCAACAAAATGCAATTACTACCAAGTGAAAAGTAATTTTCATCCTTATGTTTTTAATGAGCCTGATACAAAGCAAATTCTGCTGTAATTGCAGTGTTCCTCAACTACTCACCATAAAGTTATGACTTGGGCTTTTCATCACTATGACTACTTTGCAAAATGGATTTGAGGTACTGAATTCCTTTCTTTTTTCTTTTTGACTCAATTTTATGGGTAAATCAGCTCCCTATAGGAGACTTTTTGGTTTTAGTGGTAATTACTGAATAGTTTTCTGAAATACACAATTGCAATATTAGTTTTGATTAATGTGTTCCTGGTTAATTTTTTGTAGAGTCCTCTATTACTGCATTAATGGCAATTCCATGTTTTTATTCCCAACTTTATTTTAAAATTCTAAAAATCTTTCTCACTGTTAAGGAAATCCCAAAGTTTGACACATTTTTGAGCTTTTATTGAAAAAGAAAATCTGTTTCTCTATGTAAAACTCTTCAGTTATTTTATAATTTTGGGTACTGAAGGAAATGTTGAAAACTTAACTGAGTGAAAGGTTTTTGAACACCATCTATTACAGTTTGAAATTACTGAATCAACACAACAAGACTGTGACTTACTACTTGAAGTACTTTGTACTGTGACTCTGTCAGAGCCTGTCCAACAGAGCTGGATACTCTGGTTCCTTGGTGAGCTCACTGACATTCAGGACATTCCCAGTAATTTCTTGTCCATCTGTGAACAAACCCCTTTACTACCATAAATCTGTAGCCATGGAAAAAGAAAAGGAAGGAGCTCACATATAACACCCTGCTTATGTAAATGATGCATCTGGTGCTTTCTGAGGTGGTGCCAAGTGACTATTTCTAAGCAGAATAAGGCACAGTCAGCTGATGGCAACATCAATCAAAACCATGCCCTGGAATATTTTAATTTCTGTAGAACTGGAGGAGAGTACCCCACCTATACAAAAAATACTATCTAAAGGCACATCATTACTAAGTAATACACATAGTTGTAGCAGAATATCTTCATTATTAAAACTTGCTCTTATGGAACATTCAGAACACTTAAGTTCTCTTTCTACTTTTCTCCCCCCTCACTGTATCCATAGCAAGTCTTTTAATAAGAAGGGAATATTGTGGCTCTCAGATCCTACCTTAGAGCTAGTGCAGATTATTTGCCAAGGACAAGACAGAAAAAGTTTGAAAATTAAATAAATGAACCCTGAAATGTTAAAAAGAGATGTGTAGAAATTTGGGTACTGGTTTGCCAGCACCACTGTTGTGTGTCAGGAGTTCAGGTCAACAGAGGTGGGAGGAGATGAGTCTGGAGGCCTCAACATCCAGCTCTTGATGAAGTATGGCAAGGTAAGAAGATAGTTCTGATTTCTAAGCTTATAATTTTAAAAATCTTTTTGATTTACAGTCACCTGCTGCTCTTCATACTCATGTGTATCACCCTTCTGAGTACTTAAATACACAGCTCAAGGTTTGCTGATTCCTTGAGCAGCAGTAACTGCTACCGTTTGGTTTTTAAATGTAATTAATAATCTCTCCAAAGCATACTGTTAAATCTATAATTTTCTAGCTACCAAGACTACTATTTTCATGTGAGCAAAGCTCTGCTGTTTTCTGGTTGTCAGTGTTTTTAACTGCTGTAGCTGTGCCAGAGTTGACTTCTGATGTGGTCGTTTCACTGCAATGGCTTGCGGCATGTCCCGTTTCTGTTTTGGATGGCCAGATTATCCTCAAAATTTTATTCAGATTTTACAAGCTGAACAGTGTTGCCTCAGCTGAAGAACTGTCACATGAAGTAACATTCTGCACCTCACTTCTTGTTAGCAGTTAAGAAGCTGTGGGAATGATAGCATTAGGAAGAATTTCAACTGTTTAAGAAAATGCCTATCTGCCCTCACCTGCATCCTAAAGGCTGAATGTAATTAGGTTCAGAAATTCTGTATTAGAGAATTATGTTATCAGAGTCAGTTTTGCAGGTCTTTCCCAAGTCTGCATACTGTTCTACCCAAATTAATTTCTCCCTTTTGCAGCTTGCATCAAAATGTGTTTTACTAAGTGCTACACTACTTTTTAGGTGATTAACAGAAATTAAAACAAGAGTAATTGCAGTATGATTACATAACAAATTGTTTTCCACTCATCTTTTGAAATTAATATTAAAATAAAGCAGTACATGTATTTTCAGATTTCAAAGCTACTTAGCATGCAAAATTATAACTTCTCAGTATCCTGATAGGAACCCATTCAGTCAGGTAGCTGAATGACAGCTGAACAGAATCCAGCTGGACAATTTTCACTTGGAAAGTAGCTTGAAATCCTGCCAGCATGTCACAAGGATTGTAGCATCAATTGCAGCAAGATGATATTTTTGGTTTTTTTGATGTCTGTTTTCACAAAGACTGGTATGCCAGGCTTGCCAAGTAGTCCTGAGACATTGACTATCCAACAAGTAGAAAAGTATCCAAAGGAGGACACCTGTTCTTTAAAAAACAAAAAATGCTGACAGCATAGGTGAAAACAAAGAGTGCTCTACCCTGTTCCACTGTTCTGTCTTTGTTTAGACCTTTGACATCACAGTAACCCAAGGCAAGAAAACTTAATTCAAAGTCTGTTAAAGGAAATGTTCATTGGTGTTACTGTTCAATTAGCAAAAATGCAGGAACTGCAAATTCACAGAATGCCATGACTTTCTTTCAAGAATGTGCAGGAATATTTTGAGTTCAGCTTTAGAAGCTCACCAGATCTTTCTCTTAAGAAATGTTATTTCTTTCATAGTGTATTGCAAAATGATTGCTGTATTGGGTTGTGGAATGGAAGTGCTCAAGACCGGCGAATAATGGGAGAAAGAAAAGAATTATTACAGCTTTCCAGATGAGAAACCAAAGATGCTTGTCCTCCTTCCAGAGAATTGTATAGTTGGTGGATCATAAAGAATTTGAACTGCAGTGCTGGAGTCTCAATCCAACAGGATAATCATAAACATCCTGTTCTTCTGGAAGTAGTAAAGGGTGAGGGCAGTCAATAACTTCAGACTCAGGATGTTGTGTTGAGCCACTCAGATATACCTTTAACCACTTATGTTTCTCATAAGGCATAGCTCCAAAGTGTGTTGCACACTCATAGGTCTAGAATCATTTACATAAATTGAAGATCTGCTTTTATATTTTTTCAAAGCATTAACTGTGCAGTTTTTAATCTAATAATATAATAATAAGATAATGAAAAAGCACAATACAACTCAGAAACTGTTTACCATGGAGTTCATATATTTTTTTCAATGTTGATTTCTTCTGATTGAAAACTGTCTCTGATTTTACTAGGTAATCAGAATTTTTTGAAAGGTTAGCTCATGCTTGAAACAGAAAAGTTTTGCTTTTCCTGATGTTTTTCCTGTTTAAATTTAAGATGATAATTAGTAATAGTCACTGCTTAACGCTTTAGCATGTTTACAGCTGCCTATAGAGAGGCATAATCTTTTTCAGAGCCAGATGGTTGTACATCTTGCATCTGTAGTAGACATGAAATTAGGTCCTTGTAGAAATATTTTTTGCATTTTTTGGATACATTTCCATACCACTAGTTCTAATAATATTGAGTGTTTTTGTTTTTTTCTTGGGGAGAATAAAGGGATCTTTTTTTTTTTTTCATAAACCCAATTTTTTTTACTTGGTTTCGTGTAGAAATTTGAATTTCGAGATCCCCCCAGCAGTTTCTGTCAACTTATGCCTGAGTTTATTTGAAATTATTGGCTTATTT